>JBAHVR010000145.1:175000-212500 GCA_036898135.1 Oncomelania hupensis
TGCAATCCAACACAATGCAACATATTACAATACAAGACATCTTTACTCATCTCAACTTGAGCAATTTCATGTGGAGTCACAATAGAAAATGTCGCATTACATACTCACTGTGAACAGTCGCAGTTTTAAATAAAGTAAAATCAAACTCCTTTCATGAGGCAAAGGGACGATGACATAAAAGATATCGTGTTCACAAAATGAGAGAGACAGAGACAGACAGACAGACAAAAGAGAGGCAGAGTCTCTCAGACAGACAAATAAGCTATAAATAATGCACAAGAGAGAGAAAGACAAAGAGGGAGAGACAGAAAAATAAGCTATTAATAAAACACGAAAGAGAGCGAGAGAGAGAGTGAGAGAGAGAGAGAGAGAGAGAGAGAGAGAGAGAGAGAGAGAGAGAGAGAGAGAGAGAGATTTGACATTTTATTGAATAAACAACATGTTCATTTGAAATTGGGAAAGTTGGGAGTGGATGCATCGAAATATCAGGTCTCAAAATATTATTTTATAAATACATACACAATATCGCCAAGAGCAAAACGATCAACTGGAACAAGAAAGTTGCTAATTAACTTAGATATAGAGTCATTGATTGATCACAAGATAGAGAGAGATAGAGAGAGATAGAGAGAGAGAGACAGAGAGAGACAGAGAGAGAGAGACAGAGAAGCAGAGACCGACAGAGAGGGAGAGACAGGGAAATATAAGCTATTAATAATGCACAAAAGAGAGACAGAAAGAGAGAGACAGAGAAAGACAGAAAGAGAGAAATTGCATGCATTAAATTAATTTATGAAGTGCATACACAATAACCTTGTAGATAAGCTGTCAATAATGCGAGAGAGAGAGAGAGAGAGAGAGAGAGAGAGAGAGAGAGAGAGAGAGAGAGAGAGAGAGAGAGAGAATGTTTTACCTGCGTACAGTCCGATCCAATCCAATCCAATGCCCATTTGAATAGTGCACCATTCCAAATCACTAACAAGCACAGAAAATGCTCAAATCACCATGGTGCAAACATTACATTTTTAACAGAAGAAATCGAAGTTAAAATTCGGATTATTGTTTATAATGCTGTCACTTTAGACAACACCTTTTGTGAATAACTCCCGAAAACATTACAAAAGATATAGTCGGATTTTTGTTTATATTGTCACTTGTAGGCCTAAACCTCACAGCCCAATGTAAGCCTGCTGCAACTTCTTTGGGCATGGAAAATATTCAAATCACCAGGATGCTAGCAACACAATTTGAAGAAAAGACGAAAACACAGAAATTCAAACTGATTATTGCATGTACGGTCACTTCGGACAGCTGGCAACTATAATCACGTATCAGTATGTAGTTCTTTGTGCAATACGCAATATCCTTAACAATATTTATTTCTTTTATTTTCTTTTCTTGCTCTCTTTCTTTCTTTCTGTTTGTCTTGCTTTCTTATTTCTTTATTTATTTATTTAATCGTTATTACATAGCGTTTTTTCCAAGCTCAAGCGCTGCTTTAGGAACAGTCACAGGAAAAACTCGAATCACCATTAGGCAAAGCGATACTTTTAGAAGAATAGAAGAAAGCGCAAAACTTAGAAGATAAAAATCAGATTAATACCGTTTTATCACTATTGTATTGATCTTCCTCTCAGCTCCGCGTAACGTAACAAAAGCACTGAGAAGAAACAAGAAAATAAAGTTGCATTGCCTGTAGTTTCATAGGAAGTGCAAACCTTTATACTGTACGACACAGTGATAGAGAACATTCTGCAATAGCTGCAGTGCGGCTCTCACTTCCGTTATGGCTCGCTGCGTGTGAATAGTACTTGTACAGCCCGCAGCGGCGTCGACTGACTTGGCGCGGGCCATCCCCGCCAACGGCGGGGCGATCGTCACAAATGGAAGAGTGAACGGGAGAGAGAGAGTTTGGGAGTGTCAGATCATGATCACATTTTGTATTTAAAGTCTTTTCATTGATCAAATATAATTTAGGCTTTTAGGAACAAACACACACACACGCACACACACATGCATAAAGATATACACATATACACATGCATAAACATACACACATATGCACACTCATTTGTATACATAATTAAAAAAAATATCTTTTTAATGTAGTACGTAAGATAATGTTAACGATTTTTTTTCAATATTCGAGAATGGACTGGTTTGACACTGAGCGAAGCCATCAGGGTTGCTGAGGACAGAGAAAGATGGAGTACGCCGGTTAAACGATCATCTGTGGTGCCCTTACGAACCCCGAGTTACAGGATAGGATAGGATAGGATAGGATAGGATAGGATAGAATAGGTATGATTGTATCAAAATATCATTAAAACTATCGATGTCATTTCTCAAAACATCATTTGCTGTGTATAATGGTAATAATAATGATGTGCGTGTTGTGTGTGTGTGTGTGTGTGTGTGTGTGTGTGTGTGTGTGTGTGTGTGTGTGTGTGAAAGAGAGATAGAGCTAACTCAAGGTGCCCGAGGCGCCCAATTCCTGCCTTTGGGCGCACTGTCTCACGCCTAGACAACTGAGCACACTCCTGGGCGACCTGGGATGGTGGAGAAGAACCCTAAAGCTTGCTGGGTTTACTTGTGTGGCCGGTACTCCGCCGTCTAGGGCACGAACGTCAGGCTCTTTAGTGTCCGTGCTGTGGAATGCGGTTTATGCTCTCACCCAAATGAGAAATGAAGTAGTGTATCGCTGCAACGTTTTTTTTTTTTTTAAATCATATTAACGAGTAGTCTAACTTACTAATGACGCTTTGGTACTATCGTGCCGTAGTAATCCAAATGAATAGTTCCTTCCTGTCCCGAATTGGTATTGCATTTTTTGTTAAGTTGGTATCCCATGTTTGGGAATTTAATATTTATTTAGAATATTTAGAATATTTAGAATATTTAGAATATTTATTAACCAAGTTAAAAAAAACGTTACAAGGATTTTGGTGTGGCATGGCGACAATGAAATACATCCTTTCTTGCACAGTCACACATGCATTCATCGTGTCATACACTTCATTGGCGTACAACATATATACAGCACTAAAGGATAGGTAAACACAGTGTTAAACATACATCACTAATCAGTCATATAAAGTTATGGAGTCAAACACACCCTGCAAGTAAAACAAAATACAGCATTAAAACAATTTAACAGCATTAAATAAAATGAGAATTATTAAGAATGTTAGGTTTCACATCCAAATCTACACACACCACAACACAACACACACACACACCCACGCACACACACACACACACACACACACACACACACACACACACACACAGCATAGCATTCTCCTATTTTACAAAGGTACAAATCAAGCAATGGTTATGAGTTTCCAGTTTATACAGATCATTCCATGTTTGGTGATGTACTGAGGACAGCGTCTGGGAAGAAACTGTTTCTGAATCGAGAAGTTCTGGCTCTTAAAGCACGGAACCGACGGCCAGAGGGCAGAAGCTCGAAGAGACTGTTGGCTGGGTGTGATGGATCGCAGACTGTCTTTTCCGTTTTCCGTTTCATTCGCGTTGTGAAAATGGAGGCGACAGATGGAAAGTCGCAACCAGCTATTTTGGAGGCAGTTACTCTGATTTATTTATATGTGCCTGCGAATGCCTGATGACTAAATAAAACTAAATTACTAATACTAATACTAATGGTAAATAATAATTTAGTCTAATCCAAGGTCTTTTTTTCATCCAAATATCCACAAAGACAGGCAATAAGGTCCGCTTATAATAATCTGTGGACGGTTCTGGCAAATACTAAGTACCTGCATACCCTCTCACAGTTACAGAATCTACTACAAATCATAAAAAGTTATCTCAAACTAGATGGTTGAAAATTACCTCAATTCTTGCACGTTACCTTGATCTTGCATTGCTTGGGAATATTCTGATGTAGGCAAGGTTTGTGTATGCAATTCCTGTGATGGGCAATGAAGATTTGTTGAATGGGATTGAACAGAATTGTGTTTGTTGTTATTCTCCAGTGAAGAAGTTGGCTCAATCTTTAGTAGACATGGCTGTTTAGTTAGGTTTTTGACTTTTACTTCTGTCAGATAATCGTGTCTCAAAAAGTTTTTTTAAATTTAGATGTAAACTTGAGGGGAGATAGTGAGTGAAAGAGAGAGAGAGAGAAAGAGAGAGAGAGAGCAGAGTGGGGGACTAAAGGTTAGTTTGATCGGATATAAATAGAAGAGGTAGTGTGGTTGTTGTGGGTGGGTGGGAATAGAGGAGCAGAAGAAATGTTTTATGTGCCAGTGTGCCAATAGACCGAATGGTGTAAAAAAACTTTGAGCTAAAACACTTCTTCTGTATGAAGTGTCAGTACAAAAGCAATTCAATGTCCAGTTGAACACTTCATCATGTGTCGCAGATACATGTCCGATGCACAGACAGACTCATTGAAATAAACTTTGATTCCATTTTTATTGAAACAATGTATTGAGCTTGAGTAGTTAGTACTTCGCTGGAGCCAGTCCTGGCTTTTTTTTTTTTTTGCAAAGGTAAGAAAAACATCAAACAAACCAAAAAAATTCGAAAGGCAGCATTCGACGTAGCAGGATTCGACGTTACGGGACAACCAGCAAGAAAATACTGGCGTGGTTATTAGTTTGAAGCACCACTACCATTGTGGAAGTAATTTGTCATTGATGAATGAGCCAGCTAGCGTTCGTGTTCTGCGTGAATTGTTCTAGAGAAAGTCAGCATTATTATTAGTCAGTGTGCGCGCGCGCTCGCACACGTACACACACACCTACACACACACACACACACACACACACACACACACATCAACGAAGAGCGCGATGATCACATCATCAACGCTCACGCGTGCCGTTGTTAGTGGATCCGCGGTAACATAGCTGGTATAGCAACCCTATGTAATTTTCAGCAATACATAAGGTTGCTATACCGCTAAGATATCGCGGATCCCATACCGCTTTGAATACAGAATACAGAATCTTCATTATTCCCACAAACACCTGTAAGGAAATTCTTGGTGCAGTGTCCACCTGCATATAAAATCTCAAGCAATAAAACCGTAACATCAACACTATACTAAACTGAAAATAAATAATGATGATGATATCTACAGTGATTAAGATCAATCGACAATGACGCTATCACACACACACACACACACACACACACACACACACACACACACACACACACCTAAGCGCGCGCAAACACACACACAATCACACACACACTCACATATTTACATAAATATACATACATATACACAAATACCTACACACATGCACATATATGTATATATATATACACATACATTTACCTACATACCTATATATACATAATTATATGCATGACGTGGCACTCAAACAAAGATTGTGAAAAAGGAAGCACGCCCCGCCGCCATCACACTTTTCTGCTATCCTATCCTATCCTATCCTGTCCCATAACCCGAAGGTCGTAGGGGCACCACAGATGATCGCTTAACCAGCATACTCCATCTTTCTCTGTCCTCAGCAGCCCTCATGGCTTCGCTCAGTGTCAAACCAGTCCATTCTCGAATGTTGTCCTCCCACCTCTTTTTCGGTCTCCCCCTTCTTCTACCTCCTTGCACTGTGCCTTGCAGAATGGTCTTTGCAAGGCCTGATGATCTGGTGACGTGGCCATACCATCGGAGTTTCCGTTTCTTCACCACTGTGAGCAGGTCATCGTGTTGTCCAATGGCTTGTGTGATGGTCTGTCGGACTTCAACGTTGGTGATGTGTTGGGTATAGGAAATGCACAGAAGTCTTCTGTAGCACCTCATCTCCATGCTTTGTATTCTTCGTTGGAGATCTGCTGTGAGGGTCCATGCTTCGCAAGCATATAAGAAGATGGAGATGACCAGAGAGCGCAGCAGTCTTACTTTGGAATGTAGACTGATGGTTCTGTCTTTCCAAATGGGCTTCAACCTTGTCAGGGCAGCAGTTGTTTGTGCGATCCTGGAGAGGACTTCCTGTCGAGACCCATTGTCTGACACAACGGCTCCTAAATATTTGAAGCTGTGCACTGTGTTGAGGGATTGGCCTTGTACTTTGATGTCCGTGTTGATGCCATTGGTGTTGTTGGTCATCATTTTGGTCTTCTCTGCACTTATTTCCATTCCATAAGCTCTGGAGGTGGTGTCAAGCCTCTGTACAAGCTGTTCAAGTTCTTGTTCCTCTCCAGCCAATCCATCAATATCATCCGCAAAACGAAGATTGGAGATTGCTCTGCCCCCTATGCTGACTGTGCCTTCGTGATCTGCAAGAGCATCTGACATGATGCGCTCTAGGAAGATGTTGAAGAGTGTTGGAGAGAGTAGGCATCCTTGACGCACACCGATTGTTGTTCTGAACCAGTTCCCGATGACGCTGTTATGGAGGACTGCACTGGTAGCCTTGTCATACAGGCTTTTGATGACTTCTATAATTTTAGGGCTGATGTTGTACACTTTCATGGTTGCCCATAGAGCTGCATGCCAGACTCGGTCAAATGCCTTCTTGAAGTCTATGAACACATGATATAGATGTTGTTGGTGCTGTAGGTATTTCTCACAGATTATTCTGAGGTTGAAAATCTGTTCAGTGGTACTTCGCCCTGCCATAAATCCTGCTTGTTCTTCAGCTATGATTTGTTCAGCTTGTGCTATCCTATGCTCCAACGGGAATCCCCTCTATGAAAAATACTTCCGTTTTTTTTTCTCCGCGTGTTTTAGTGAGTTATTTCCAAATATTCAAGAATAATAACATGTGTCACTGGCCACCTGTATCGTACCCTCACATATTTTTATTTTTTTTTGCTGCAGTTTATTATCCCTTTCTATCGCCAGTGGCGCGCCTAAACCCTACCTACCTAACATTATTTGTGAATTTTTGAAAAATATTCGGAAAAAACATAACGCCCAGATGCTGGCTCGAACCCACACCTGTCAGGCGCCATTGGTTTCTGGCTTGTGGACAAGGCAAGTTAGTCCCGCCTTAGCCCACTTGGCCACAACGCTAGCCTAACATATTCAGTTACTTTGTGTTTTGTGAAGGTTGCGACGGCGAAGCTATGGAAAATTACAAGAGTTTTCAGGTCCCGTTTCACTTTCTGTCGATGATCGACGCACCTCCGAAGTCGCCACAAATACAGGCCTCTACGATTGTTTTTTGCATTCTTCACTGAGCATGTACTTCCTCCACCGTTTTTATACTTATCCCACTCGTTTTCTGGCTCTAACAATCGTCGTTTTCGGCAATTTGCCATATTTAAAAGTCACGCATCAAGCTTTGATAAAAGCAAAACAAGCAAAACCGGAACTTGGTTTCATATAACCTCGTTTTAATTTATAATGGCGATACCCACGAGTTTTTATGAGAGGTGCCGGAAAGTTGTGAATTATCCCAAATTTTTCAAGTGTACTACGATGGCTGCTGGGGTTCAAGGCCACCGCCACTGCCAGAGTCAAGGCCATTGCTACGATGTCATCAAAGGAGATACAGCACGTGGCTATCGATAATTCATTTTATTTTACTTTCCCAAATGATCGTCACTGATCCTTATTCAACATTTTTTTTTTTTTTTGGGGGGGGGGGGATGGGATATGATTGCCAATTATAAAATATTTCTGTTAGCTATTAACTTTTTCTTTTCACTTGCATTATTTAAATCCATTCCAGATGAACCTGATTTTCCACCAATGGTTCGTTTTTAAAATCAGAAATGGATTATTGTCGGCTAAACGCGACAAATGGCTATCTTTTTGTTTTCTTAAATCGAACCTAAAAATTTGGCACTCATACTTTATTAATGATGAAAATAGATGAGACTGGTTTTCCTCTTTTGACTCACCCCACATTTTTATCTCTTCTAAATTCCAGAAATGGCATGATTTTATTTATTTATTTTTTATTTTTTGGGTCAACGAAAAATGTTTTTATGCGCTTTTGCCATAGCATACATAAATTGAAACCCGTTTCGCAGCAGTCAAGGACGGAAATGAAATGGATATTCCCTTTGGTACAGTTGTGTGCTGTTGTTGTTGTTGTTTTCAAGGTGAAAGTGCTTGCCGATTACTCTGCTGTTGTTGTTAGTGTTAGTGTTGTTGTTGTTGTTCTTCTTCTAGTTATTATTGTTAGTTTTATCATCATCATCATCAACATTCTCATCATCATCAATAGTAGTAGTAGTAGTAGCAGCAGAAGTAATAGTAGTAGTAGTGTTACACTCCGTTTGATGATGGTGTTTTCCTTTATCAGTATCCGATTCAGCCCCAATGCTGAATTCCTGATAAGGTGTAACTCAGATTCGTTTATCCACGCAACCCGTCCAAACAGCATACAAGTCACAAAGTCGACGTATGAAGTTTTCCACTTTTATTCAGCACACACCAACAACTGCTTACAATTCTCAACTCAACTCAACAACTTTCACAGCAACTCTTTTCACAACACACAAAGCATCGAATATATAATTTTTTCTATCCTTCGAGATGACGACAGTTTGTTCTAGAAATGACGCATTACAACTAACCAATCAGAATTAAAGATCGTCATCACTGACTTACGTCATTCATCTCTCCACACATACCCCGAACCTTCTCTTACTTCGACAATCATCCCGAAACTTCGATCGATAGTAAACAAGGAGATCCAGAGTATTCTCTAACAATATCGACCAACGAAAATTATCCACGTTATACAAAGCCTCTCCTAACAACAATGCAAACTCAAATCAAAGGTAAATAAACTCCATTATTGAATACTTTGCAAAACGAAACGATTAGATCTATCGTGCGCGCTTCCGACATACTTTCGTTCGCGTTTCAACGTAACATAACCCCCCACTCAAGAAGAAATTTACCCAAATTCTTTCAACAACGTTGAAACGTAATGCACAAACAAAGTTCAGAATTAAAACTTATTTCAGACTGTCTGAACACTATCAACGTTCTCAGTTCATTCACACAGAGTCAATGGTTTTCATCTTCAAATCTGCCTGGATAATGTCAATGTTCACAGTTCATTCACACAGAGTCAAAGTTTCTCATCTGCAAGTCTTTCTGGATACTGTCAATGTTCACAGATCATTTACCCAGTCAACGTTTTTCATTTTCAAGTCTGTCATTACCAATATTCTTAGTTCGTCCACACAGTCAATGTTCTTTCGTTCGCAAGGAATCGACGCCCTCGTCAGTTGCGGTCGTCATCGGCCCAGGGTCAAAGACGATGATCACGTGGGCTTCCCTGGAATCAGTGCGTCCTCCGTTGTCTCCTTCTTCCATCGGATGTCCGACGCAGTCGACGTTGTCAGCTCCCAGGATGCATTTGCTGGGTCTCACGGTCAGTTTGACTTCTGCGGGACGGTGGAACGGCTCCCTCAAGGTCTGCATATGCTCCTTCCAGGTCTGGGTGTGGACTTCATGTTCGACTAAAGTCGTAGAGCCTGGGACATCGCTGAAGCTATGGGGAAACTCGCCCATAAGGTCCTTGAGCTCAATCTTTTGACCTTCCGTCAAGCGTGGTCCTAGCTTAACATCATTGATGCCATCTTTGCTATGGAAGTCTCCCAGTTCCAACAGTTCCTCGCTGTCAAAGCTGTCGTCGGTCACAGCTGCTGTAGCTGCGTGCACAGTCTCTGATGGCCTTTCCACGTACAGCTTAAGGAGGTTGGCGTGGTATATCTTGGAATGCTGGCCGACCTTCACCTTATAGTCGTTGATCCCCACCACGGTCTCCACTTCGTACGGGCCTTTCCACTGCATCAGCAACTTATTGTGGTCGGTAGGTAGCAGCACCAGCACTTTGTTGCCAGGTTTGAACTTCCTGTTCACAGCCCTACGGTCATAGTAGTGCTTTCCACAGTCCTGGGATTTCTTCAGGTTTTCTCTGGCTATCTCGAGAGTCTGCTCCAGCTTCTCCCGTAGCTCAAACACGTACTGGTAGCTGTTCTTCACCTCTGGGGTGTCTACTTCTTTCGTCCACAGTTCTTTTAGGATGTGCATCGGCCCTCGGATGGTTCTTCCGTACATCAGCTCGAACGGAGAAAAGCCGGTGGACTCCTGCGGTACTTCTCTGTAGGCGAAAAGTAATGCGTTGATATAGCGATGCCATTGTCTGGGCTGCTCGCTGCACATTTTCTTCAGGGTGGACTTCAGCGTAGCATTGAACTTCTCGACAAGCCCGTTGCACATCGGATGGTAGGGTGTCGTAGTTAAATGCCGGATGCTCAGCAGTCTATTGACCTCCTTCATGCAGTCAGAGACGAACTGCGTCCCGAGGTCTGTCAGAATTTCTTCGGGCACTCCAAGTCTACTGAACATGTCCACCAGTGCCTCTGCTACAGTTTCAGTGTCAATCTTCTTCAGTGGCACTGCTTCTGGGTACCGAATCGCATAGTCTACTAAAGTCAGTACCCATCGATGACCTTCTTCACTCGGAGGTCTTATTTCGCCGATTAAGTCTAAGGCCACCCTCTTGAAAGGTCGGTCGATCAGAGGCATCCTCTGCATAGGCACTTTCGGGACCCTTCCTCGGGGTATGGTCTTCTGGCAAATGTCACATGATCGGCAGAAACGGCTGACGTCCGCATGAAGTCCTGGCCAGTAGAACACCGCCTGGATTCTATCCGACGTCTTTTTGATACCCATGTGACCTCCCATGATTGAGTCATGCGCTACTTCCATCACCTGGCGCCTTAGGGGTAATGGTACCAGTACTTGACGTAGTGGTTTCCCTCCGTTGACCCTCGGGTGCTGGAAGATTCGATACAGGATTTTGGCCTTCACCTCAAAATAGACCGTACCACTGCCTTTGGTCACGTGATCTTGGCAGTTCCTGTACTTGTTTAAAGTACTATCAGCTTCCTGGAGCTGGATCAGCTTATCTCTGTCCACGATGGCAGCTTTAGTGTTGTCGGCGACCTTCAGTGGCGTAGACGTCTTGTCTCTCTTGGCCTGGGCCCTGGTAGTAACAGCACCGACGATCTCTGGCCGGCAGGGCTGAGCCGGAGTAACCACATTGTCCCGTAGAAGCTCTGTAAGGTCTCCATCGGGAAACGGCAATGGATCCTCCTCCACAACTTCGACGTGTTGAGTTGAGGCAGGACTCCACTCTGGATCGGGGTCGTCGGATCGTCTCGCGCCGTCAATGTGCCCGATCATCAAATCGTACAGCGGCTTCTTCAGGCAAACCGCTTCGACTTCGCCTATGTAGAAAGGGGTGCTGACTTGAATCATTGCAACTGGCGCTCTCACACATTTGCTGTCGGCCATAAGTGTCCATTTAGAATCGCCAGTGAACTGTTCTTTGGCGATTAAATCTTCTCTGACGATGACCCCACTGCAGCCAGAGTCTCTTAAGACAGTCACTTCATGATTTCCGACGCGTCCCTTGGAAACTGGCATGTTCTGGACGGTCACAGCTGCGCTGGCGACGACGGGGATGGATTTTCCGTTGGCAAGGAGAAGTTGGCCATCGGTCATGCACTCTTGCACGTCGGCAGGGGTAGCTGTGCGCTTGGTCTCACTCGGAAGAATGACGCTCCCGCCGCACACTTGATGGTCAGATCTACTGTTTTGCCGTTGATTGGAGAAACGTCTCTGTCGGTCGCCCATCGCTGCATTGTCCGTACTGCCCCGCTGTCCGCTACTTTTGTTTTGAGGACAGTTAGCCGCTCTGTGGTCTGTAGCGTTGCAGGTGAAACAGCCCCTTGAATGCCCTTCCCTGGGAGGTGGCGTGGAGTCCGTCTGTCTCTGGATCGTCTGGCTCCCCTGGATCTGGTTCACATGGTTTCCAGTCTTCTGAAAATGTTTCGTTGCGCTGGGTGGCCCCAGGGTCTTCCCATGAGCGATGAGATATCTTTCAGCAGCCTCAGTCACATCTTTAAGCGTCTGCAGCTTTTGTTCTTCTAAGTGGGTCGCTAGGTCCTTGTGACAGGCATTGAGAAATTGTTCCTTCACGATCAGGTCATGGAGACTGTCGTAAGACTTCCTTTCGCCTGATAACTCCACCCACTTGTGTAGATATGACGACAGGCGCTCCACAAACTGCTTTGGCGTTTCGTCTGACTTGGGCCGGCATTCACGGAAGCGTTTACGGTAGCCCTTCTCTGTAAAGTTGTAGCACTGCAATAGGGCCTCTTTCAAGACGTCGTAGTCTTTAGCGTCATCGTCCGACAATCTGGTGTAGACGTCGAGTGCTTGCCCCGTCAGAAGTGCACTTAGTCGAATCGCCCAGTCTTGAGGTTGCCAGTTAGAGCTTTTGGCAAACCTTTCAAATCTCGCCAAATAACTGTCGATCTGGTCCTTCCCGTCGACAAACGCTGGCAATTTTGGAGCTTTGTTGTCACTGATAACTTGTGGCGCATGCTGATTGTTTTGGATACGCGCCAACTCTAGCTGGTACTGACGCTCAGCCTCTCTTTCCTCTTTTTCTTCTTGGCGACGCTGCGCTTCGAGCTCTCTTTCTTCTCGGCGTCGCTGCTCTTCTTTTTCTTGCCGCTGCTGTTCAATTTCTAGACGCTTCTGTTCTAATTCTATTTCTTTTTCTAGACGCTTCTCTTCCAATTCTCTTTCTTCGCGGCGACGCTGCTCTTCTAATTCTCGTTCTTGTATTCTCTCCTGGGATTTGACGTACTCCGTCAACTGTTTCCCTTTTAGATTCAGTTGAATCCCTTTCTGCCAGAAGTCAGCCATCTTGATGCTTCTGGAAAGTTCTTGACTGGAAAAGTTCTTTTTCTGGAAAGTTCTTGACTGTGCTGTACCTTTCTAGACTGTTCTAGAACAGCACTCTTCCTGCAGTAGCGCTGATGCTTGTCACTAGTCGCTTTCGCTGACGCAGGCCCCGCGGTCCTCGTCGTATGCGACGCTGCACCACGCTGGTGTTGATGTACACGCTCCTGTGCTGAAGTAGACGCGACGTCCGCTCGCCGCTCTCTGTAACACTGGCGATGTAGCTCCGAGACTGTCCCTTGACGTAGTCCTGCGGCAGCCACGTAGTCCCGCTCTGTTGTTCGCTCACGAAGCAACTCTTCGGCGACTACACGCCCTTGCAGTCAACCCGAACCTATCGGTGATGTAGTCCCAGTATGTTGGCCCCTCTCGACGCAACTCGTTGGCGGCTACCCTCGATGACTGCCTCTAGTAACGTTGACTCGCTTGTTGTAGCAGTTGAACCCTTGGCTATGGCGTGAATCCCGGCTTGGCCCCCAAAATGTTACACTCCGTTTGATGATGGTGTTTTCCTTTATCAGTATCCGATTCAGCCCCAATGCTGAATTCCTGATAAGGTGTAACTCAGATTCGTTTATCCACGCAACCCGTCCAAACAGCATACAAGTCACAAAGTCGACGTATGAAGTTTTCCACTTTTATTCAGCACACACCAACAACTACATACAATTCTCAACTCAACTCAACAACTTTCACAGCAACTCTTTTCACAACACACAAAGCATCGAATATATAATTTTTTCTATCCTTCGAGATGACGACGGTTTGTTCTAGAAATGACGCATTACAACTAACCAATCAGAATTAAAGATCGTCATCACTGACTTACGTCATTCATCTCTCCACACGTACCCCGAACCTTCTCTTACTTCGACAATCATCCCGAAACTTCGATCGATAGTAAACAAGGAGATCCAGAGTATTCTCTAACAATATCGACCAACGAAAATTATCCACGTTATACAAAGCCTCTCCTAACAACAATGCAAACTCAAATCAAAGGTAAATAAACTCCATTATTGAATACTTTGCAAAACGAAACGATTAGATCTATCGTGCGCGCTTCCGACATACTTTCGTTCGCGTTTCAACGTAACAAGTAGTAAGTTTAGTAGTAGTAGTAGCGGAAGTAGTAGTAGTAAGCTTAGTAGTAGTAGTAGTAGCAGTAGTAGTAGTAGCAGCAGCAGTAGCAACAGTAGTAGTAATAGTAGTAGTAGTAGTAGTAGTAGTAGTAGTAGTAGTAGAAGTAGTAGTAAAAAAAGAAAAACGAGATTACTCTTATATAGCGCACTTATAAGCTCAGAGAGCTTCTCAAAGCTTCTCAAAGCGCTGGCCACCACTATCCAGCAATCACAAAATAGTTTGCTGAAGTCAGGATTCGAACCCACGTCGCCCGAGACGCGCGTACACAAGTCGTGCGCTCTGACGACTGAGTTGTAGTAGTAGTAATAGTAGTAGTAGTAGTAGTAGTAGTAGTAGTAGTAGTAGTAGTAGTAGGATGAGGAGGATGAGGAGGAGTAGTAGTAGTAGCATCATTATTATCATTATATAGTTAAACAACGCTTTTCCGGCTCAAGCACTGCTCAAGGCGCTGGCGAAATAGGATCTAACCACAGGAGCATTACACGCTGAAAGAGGATCGTCGATAGCCATGCGGTAGATTTCACAGATAGAAAGGGCGGGGTCAGATTGTGTCGTTGGCGAAACGAGTCCTGTAGCTCAGACGGTGTATTCCCAAACCGCGTAAGAATGAACATGGTAATCTTCCCTTAGATCCAAATGGTATAGGCCTACGATTGTGAAAGTTCCGCATAATAATAAAACAGACCTATATCAAATACCTTTCTCGTTATAGGACTGTAGTTTTGGATCTAAATGAAGATATTATAGGGATTGGGAATATACCGTTTTGAGCGACGGATTCGTTTTGCCAAAGAAACAGCTTGACCGCACCCTTTGTGTCTATGATTCATAGGCTTGCTCTCTAACGCGTTGCTATCGACGATCCACTTTCAGCGTGTCATGCTCCTGTGATCTAACTCAAGTTACCCTAGGGCACCAACGTACTGCATTGTGCGCGTCGTCTCACGGCACAGACAACTGAGCAGCGCCGGACGACTGGATTAGGAGGAGACGGTCCTAGCTGGGTGTTGTTGTTGTTGTTGTTGTTGTTGTTGTTGTTGTTGTTGTTGTTGTTGAGGGAGGGAGAGAAAGAGAGGGGGGGGTGAGAGAGATAGAGAGAGACTGACAAGCAGAAAAGGAGAGACACACAGATAGACAGACAAAAGGAGAGAGAGAGAGAGAGAGAGAGAGAGAGAGAGAGAGAGAGAGAGAGAGAGAGACAGAGACAGAGACAGAGATACAGAGATACAGAGAGACAGAGAGAGACAGAGAGAGATAGAGATTTGGAGTACGGAGTAGGTTGGAAAGGATTGTCAATTATGATGTCTAGCAGTCAGACAGTAATTATTATCTTGACATTCATTTCACAATGATGTCGACATTTGATGCATCTGGGGTGGTTTTTTTTTCACACAAAGTAGTTTCTCCATTAGAGAACAATAAAAAAGGAAAAGCCGTTAATGAAGTCGGCGATAATGGTTCTGCTGTTTCTGCCACCGTCACCGTCGCCGTTTGTCCTGCAGATGATGATGATGATGATGATGATGATGATGATGATGATGATGATGATGATGATGATGATGTTGTTGCATCAATTTTTATTCATCAGATTAACATAAGTTGTACTGATGAAGATGATGATGATGATGATGATGATGATGATGATGATGATGATGATGATGATGATGATGATGATGATGATGATGATGATGATGATGATGATGCGCTCTTGCAGAGTGCCAATTCCCCGAGGGAATTACGGCTCAAAGCGGTTGCGGAGAAGAAAATATAAGGAGGAATATTCAGAATGTTTTAAAAAATATATAAGGATACGGATAATTTAAATTAATTAGTTTTATTTTAACATTTAATACAAAATGCACCCTAGAGATCAAAAGGTTAACTTTTTTATGTCGAAACAAAATTTATGTATTGGAGTTGCTTGATTACATGGACCCTTACAGCAGATATAAAACAAAGAATACAATGCATGGATATGAGGTGCTACAGAAGACTTCTGGACAATTCCTATACCCAGCACAAAACCCAAACGAAGTCCGACATACCATCACACAAGCCATTGGAAAACACGATGACATGCTCACAGTGGTGAAGAAACGGAAACTCTGATGGTATGGCCACGTCACCAGAGCATTAGGCGTTGCAAAGGCCATCCTGCAAGGCACGGTGCAAGGAGGCAGAAGAAGAGGAGACCGAAAAAGAAGTGGGAGGGCAATATTCGAGAATGGACTGGTTTGACACTGAGCGAAGCCATGAGGGTTGCTGAGGACAGAGAAAGATGGAGGACGCTCGTTAAACGATCATCTGTGGTGCCCCAACGACCTTTGAGTTACTGGATAGGATATGATAGGATACGCTTGATTACATTGATTTAGTCCGACAATAAATTGATTCATTCCTCCATTATTATTTTGTTTACTTAACAATTATTCAATGTTTATTCAATTATACTGCGGTAGCACGCACTTATTGTGTTTGATCAGGTTGCATAGAAGACGAGAATGACAATGCTGTGCAGTTGTCGTCCTCGGGCGAAGATCGACCCGTTTGTAATAATATTGGCGCAAAGCCTATCATCACTGGACAAGAGCATGCCATCGATCGTTGTGCTTCTCTCGTCCTTCAAAACGTCTACTGTAGGCAACCCTATCCGTTTGTTTGTTGTTGTTGTTTTTTATAGCAATATTCGACAAACAGTAATAATGAGTACAGACATTCGCACTTCTTCGGCTGAGAGTATAAACCGAGGTCTGGTTTTGGCACGCATTGACTTTAAAAGATCCTGACGCTCATGTCATAGGCGGGTGTTTATAGCGCAGGGGAATGAAATGTTCCAAGAGGACCCTCCATAGGAAATCGGTAGATGGCGTATTATACAGTCCTATTAAATCATAGTTATACTATGACGTGCTGCATAAAGCTGTTTGCTACTCAAGGCCAGGTGTGGCATCGCCAAATTTACAATTATCGACGATGGTTCTGCGCATGCGTAAACTTCCGGAGGTCATGTGTCGGAAACGGAAGTCAGAATAGTCATCGTATTCAGTAATTCGCCCTCATAGTGTAATGGGCTCAAGCTATGCGTGGATTCATTGAAAAAACGAATATTGGAAATTTCACTAGAGAAGAGATGGAAAAAAGCGGTAAACTTTCTATTATTATTATTATTATTATTATTATTATTATTATTATTATTATTATTATTATTATTATTATTATTAAAAGGGTCATTGCATTAAAAAAAATATATATTTGTTCAACCCTCTTAACAGTGTCCAGCTGTATTCACAATTTTCTTGGCACCCGATTGTAAGCCAATGTCATTCATTTGGAAACATTTCAAAATAACCGCATACTGAATGTAAACAAGTGGAAGCCACACCGGCCACACTTGTGTTATGCTTATGAATTCCTTATGCATTTTCTTGCGTACTGGTTAACGTAAAATTTCACTAGACAAGGATAGCTATGTTTAATTTCTTCTGCAAAAGTACATAAGCCGGGCTTACGAGGACCAATCAAACACAAGAGTGTAACGTCACGAGATTAGAAGTCAGCCTAAGCTCCTTCCACACGCAACCCATGTTGTCTTCTACACACGACTTGGCGAGCTCAGGCAGTTGGATTCAATTGTTGCGTGTCAATCTTAGTAAAGTTGTTTCATATTATAGGCAAATCTTGAATGAGTACATTACATCGTCATGAAAAAGTACCTTGTTGTAGTGAAATTACACAGCTACACACGTTTATAAATTCGAACGGGGCCGTGATAAGCATGGCGCCAATACTTCCGACCCAATGCATAAGCGGTAAATCGTAAGCCACATGTGGCCACTAAACTCATAAGGTGTGCCCACCCGTCAAAATTCTGGTCAATGAAAAATATCATAACCCAATGCATAACCCGTAAAACGTTAGCCAAAAGTGGCCACTACTTTACCGCTTTTGCTATCGACGATCAGTTATAATGGCGCATAACTTGTGTGATACCCCTGGGGTTGTGTTTCTAGTGTACTTATGCATCCGGGAGTTGTGTCCAAATAACAGGCTTGTGATGAAGGTCGATAGTCTTCCTTTTGTTAGAGCACAATGAAGATGCACCAGCCTGGCGGTATTGAATGTAATACGCTAGACGGTGCTGCCTGCATTATCTCAAGGGATGGGAGATAAGTCTCTGTACACGCACAAGGTCGCTCAGATCATAATTGACTACAACTTTCTGTCGATTTTATTTGTACATTTATTTATTTGTATGTCTTTTCCGTCGAAGTGATAACAAAATAAAACCACACACACACTCACGCACACACATACCCACACACGCCAACACACACACATACTAAAGCTACATAATGAGGACTGTGACAGCTATGTTTCTTCTCTTTCTTTCTTTTAATCGATTATGTAAGTGCGCGTGTGTGTAAATGCGTGCGTGCGCGTTTTCTGATTTTTTTTTTTTTTGCCGTTCTGGCCATATTGCACCACACTGGAGAGTAGCATAAACCGAAGTCCAGTCTGTGCACGCACGCATTCCATCATAAATGAAAGTAAAGGTCATGACGCTCATGTCCTAGACGAGTGAGTGCCGCTACACAAATGCACCCAGCATGCACTAAGGTCCCTTGTCTCCCTTCATACCATCTCGCCCAGGATCGTGCTCAGTGGTCTTGGCGTCAGTCTATTCGCCCAAGGGCTGCAAGGGGGCGCTTCGGGCGGCTTAAATAAAATTCTATATGGGCCAACGCCTTGAGCAGCTCTGGAGCTGGAAAAGCACGCTATAACAATGATTTAATGCAGAAATACGTCTTCTTATATGACAGCGTTACCAAGGATGTTTCTTGACTTTTTTGTGACTATGGGTTTACTTGGGACATCCGCTGCCCATTAGCCAAGAAGAATGGGTCCTCTTTAGCATAGGGGTAGCGGGAAGAATCAGTGGATCCTCAATAAAAAAAAAAAAAAGCTTTAGAAAGCTCAGAAATTTGGTTCGTAGATCTTTTTCGTAGTAAAAACCTCCAGTCTACGTCATAACTTTTGTGCTTCCGGAAGGTCACGACTTCCTCATTTGCATTACGCAGAAAACTTCGCTGAGTGAAAATGCGGAATTATCATCATTTTGACAAACCGTGATTCGCATGTAAGTTTCTGTTTTGTTGTTGTTGTTGTTGTTGTTGTTGTTGCTGTTGTTTTTGCATATATAGGGTAAAATTGCTATAAACGTAAGCTTGAATAAATGCTTTGACTGCATTATCTCACTATTTGTTGTTGTTGTTGTTTTTTATTCATTAAAATAGGTGTACTTTGCTCCGAAAAAAGGGTGCTGTACTTGGAATGCTTTTGCTTTTAGATGTAAATGGCGGAGAAGTTTGTGGTTCCGATTGAGATTTTCAACATAAGTTTTGCATTATGTCTAAGTTTCAAGTGTCTGATATGGGCATGGGGAAAGATGTAAAAATCACTTTTCTGGTGTAATTTTATGAATCTGCACGAACTGCCCTATACTACTTGGTTCGTAGGCCTAAACGGTCTAGTTAGTATGCTAGCGTAGGCAATGAACACAAGTTGGGGCTATAGAAACTCTAATTTGTGTTTGAAAAAAAAATGAAAAATTACCAATGCTCTATCCTACACTTCAAATAAACTTTCGTTGGGAAAGTGTCTGTTTTAGTCCGTGATGAACCAAATCTAAAGACTCGTGCGTTTTCAAGGAAACAACCTCCGCAAATTAGAGAGTTATGACGGCATTTACCTTTCCTGGATAAGGAGGAACAAAATTTCGTCTGCAACTAAGGTCTTGCAAATACCAATGTGACGACACGAGTTTTCGACGCACACTAATAGTAGTTGTGCCGGAGTTGTATGTAGTGTAGAGTTTCACATCTCGAGCACTGCAGTGTATAAAGTTTGAATCAGCAGTCTTTATTGCGTATGTATGTTAGGTATGTATGGTTTTCACGTGGTTAACGCATAGCTCGAAGAATCGGGGACTGAACGAAACTCGATGCCTTGTACTGTGAACTGGAGAAAGGTTTGGCTTGGCAGAGTCAGGTTGGGAGCGCTTACGAGCAGACGGTTTTGGATGGAATGTGACTTGTGACTGTGTTATCTCAGGATAGAAGTAAAGTCTGTTCCATAAAGGTAGTGTGTCTTCTGTTTAAAACCACCCAAGGTCTTGCTCCCTCGTCATGACAAGAATGACCAAAGTACTGTAGTGGAAAGATTATGACTGCAATTATTTCTAGAGGAAATAAGTGTAGAGCCTTGTCTTAAGGGTGTGTACCCTTTGTTTAGGGACCTCCCAAGGCTCAGTGACCTCGCCGGTACTGAGATGTTCCATGAGCATAGAATAGCATAGCGCAGTAACGAACTATCTACTCTCAGCGGATAACAGTTGTGTTCTATTGTGTCGTGTTGTGGTGTGGTGTCGTGTTGTCTATCTGTTGCTTCACAGGCCGAGGACTTAAAGGTGAGTGTGTGCCCAGAATTTCAATTCTTTAGTGGCTTTGCGCTCCGAGCTTGCGTACGTGAATGAATGATGTTGAAAGAGGGGGAAGGGGATATATTTTGCTAAATAGTATTTTTTTTAAATAAGATTTTATATTATTTTCTTGTTTAAATATGTAGAATGAATAATGTTGTTGATGTTGTTGCCAAAATGAGGTCAAGGGCGATGATGAAGCATATATGTTAAAATGCGAGAGAGAGAGAGAGAGAGAGAGAGAGAGAGAGAGAGAGAGAGGTGATAAATATGAGGGAGGGTGACGTTGTATTATAGTGTGCTAGAGAGGGATAATTGTGAATGAGGGGAGACAATGTACTGTAACTTGGAGAGGGGTGATGAAGGTGAGAATGAGGATGAACCAGGATTGTTCGACTGGAAATGGAATTATAATTAATAATGTGTATTTGCATAAACAATCATGTTTATGAAAAAAAAAAAATTATTAGAACTGAGAATTGAATTGAATTGTTGAAATGCACATATAAACAGGTCAAGATGGCAGACGGCGGAAGAAATTATTGTTTATGTAGTGTTTACCCTTTTACGAGAATGGATTATTAAGACAATTTATTTGTTGACCAGATTGGGCCTACTTCTACCATTACTACCGACACTACTATACTACCTATGTTACTACTTCTACACTTCTACCTCTAAGATTTCTGCTGTTGCCACTACTATTGGTACTTCAACCCCACCCCTGTCTTTGCCTGATGTGGCTGCGGACTGGTCGGACGTCGCTGCCACCACTGCCACGTCTTCCTTTCTAACATTGGGGCGCTGCTCTGGGGTGTTGCTCACCGTCACCGCCGGGACTCGTCACTGCACCTCAGACGACCGGGAGTCTGTCCCTGGGGCTACATTCTACAGCTTACATCGCCACAGTCATACACACACACACTTGCGTTTCACTCACATAAAACACACTTTCAACTTCTGTATTTAGCGCAAGATACTTTATTATCTGTGTGTTGACTGCTACGGTGTTTTTTTTTAGATTAGCTAAAGGACAAGAGAGCTACAAACAGTGAACATTGATTAATAAAGCCATTTAATTAAATATATTCGATTTTCCAAGTTTTGCTGGCTTAACTCCTCAGCTTGTGATCTGATTTATTTGCAGTTTTATTTGCTTGTTGTTGCTTATTGCTGTTGTTACATATTGCTGTGTGGGCATTTCATGTACAGTTCTAGGGGTTTCTGATTAGACAAGGGAGGTTATTGTTAATTGTTGGATGTGGGTCCGAATAGGGGTTGAGGGTGGTTTAGACTTCCCATTCCCCTCTGTGTTGAGTTAGTTTGTTGAATAAAAGAGTGTGAATGATCATCTGGCATTTGTGTTAGTTCTTTTGTTTTGAGTTCGATTCCTCCACTTGCTGTTTGAGCTGAACAATCACTGAACCCGTTCGGGTGACGTGACAACCATCCTGCAAGGAACAGTGCAAGGAGGTAGAAGAAGAGGGAGACAGAAAAAGAGGAGGGAAGACAACATTCGAAAATGGACTGTTTTGACACTGAGCGAAACAATCAGGGTCGCTGAGAACAGGGAAAGATGGAGTACGCTAGTTAAACGATCATAAATGTTTACCTGAACATGCTTAATAGTTACTATGGCGGCTTACTGCATTTACAGGTATTAGTGATATTAGTAATTAACACATGTTCGGCGTAATTCACATTATGACGGCCTATTTGCGCCAACATCTGATCATTACAAATACAATGTGATTCTTACACATCTTACACAAATACAATGTGATTCTTACACATATCAACGACATATTTACAATTAACACGTAAAAATTGTAATTATCAAGTGAAAATTACAAGTTTTGCTTTTGACCCATTTCCAAACTGAAAATTAAACTTGATCACGTAAAGATAGTTGTTATATTTGTAATTATCTCATGATATGTGTAATTATCAGGTTTTGGCACCAAGAAGCGTGGCAAATATTGATAATTGTTAATTTACATTGTGGATTACCGGTATATCTGTAAATTACACATGTTAATTTCAATGATATCGTGATAATGGTAACTCTCGGTTTTGGCGCTTGTAGTCCGTCATAAAGCCTCAACAAAGTGTTCATCGCGATAATTCCTCTGACAAAAGAAGGCCAAGTTCTAAACCAAAACGAATGCTATCAAGCATTAGAAAATCGAAAGCTAAAACAATATCAGAATCAAATCAATTTGCAGAAAAAGCTCACAACCATCAAATCTGTCACTAAAACGAGAAAATCATAAAGGTCGTTACCATTTGCACAAAGCAACCAAGAAAACTATGCAAAAGGCAAAATAACTACAAGTACCTTAAGACCGCTGTCAGACGTAGGAAACCACACAGATCCAAAGGCGACAGCAACATCTGGTAGCAAAGGCAGGAAAAACAACAGCTTTCCACAAAACCCTACAAAGGGGAACCAACACATTCAAACCCTCACCTATTTATTTCTTTGAAAACGAAACACAAGTAAGCACAACTTTCTCATCATAGGGAACAAAAAAGACTTAATTATGGGAGGCGAGGTATAGCAAACGCGCGCGCATTTGCGCAAGCATTTGCACGAGCAAATGCGCAAACCTCGCGCATTTGCTCGAGGTTCGCGCATTTCCGCGAGCAAATGATCGCGCACTTGCTCGCGCATTTGCTCGCACACTTGCTGGAGCAAATGCTCGAGCATTTGCGCGAGGTTCGCGCATTTGCTCCAGCAAGTGTGCGAGCAAATGCGCGTGCGTTTGCTATATTCCACTCCATAAACATAAAAATTATACCCGAAAAGAATGTGTATGTAAAAGAATTTGAGACGTGCACAAATTAAATATTTCTTTCATTTATTAGTAATAATATTAATAATAATTAGTGAAAAATAGCACTACTAAACTTAATATCATTCATGAAATATATCTAGGTCGGAGATCTAGAAAAAAAAACATGTGTTCATTTTCAGTTCCTTTCCGTTGACAGTTTTCAGCAAAACCCTTATAGCAACGGGCGTAGCAACCGCTGGAGCAAATGATCGCGCACTTGCTCGCGCATTTGCTCGAACACTTGCAGGAGCAAATGCGCGAGCAAGTGCGCGAGGTTCGCGCATTTGCTCGTGCAAATGCTCGCGCAAATGCGCGCGCGTTTGCTATATCTCGCCTCCCATACTTAACCTTCTCTCGGAACCAGCAATCCAACTAACCAGAGAACAAACGTACATAGATAGATAGATAGATAGATAGATAGATAGATAGATAGATAGATAGATAGATAGATAGATAGATAGATAGATAGATAGATAGATAGATAGATAGATAGATAGATAGATAGATAGATAGATAGATAGATAGATAGATAGATAGATAGATAGATAGATAGATAGATAGATAGATAGATAGATAGATAGATAGATAGATAGATAGATAGATAGATAGATAGATAGATAGATAGATAGATAGATAGATAGATAGATAGATAGATAGATAGATAGATAGATAGATAGATAGATAGATAGATAGATCAAGAAAAATAATTATCATGCTCTCAAAGGTGGACAAGATAGATAGATAGATAGATAGATAGATAGATAGATAGATAGATAGATAGATAGATAGATAGATAGATAGATAGATAGATAGATAGATAGATAGATAGATAGATAGATAGATAGATAGATAGATAGATAGATCAAGAAAAATAATTATCATGCTCTCAAAGGTGGACAAAAAGTGCGACATAGACGAAAACCTCGTATCTAATTTTTTGCTGTTTTGAGAAAATCGAAAAAAAAAACTGTTTCAACCAGTCGGGTAACGCCAAACCAGTGACCTTTTTTTTTACTTCAAAGGAACTATGAAAGTCTAGAAATTTGGCAGTATGGTATAAAAAGTCGAAGAAGTGTTTTCCGTTGAGAACTGGAAGCAAATGAAGAGGTACGAGGTTTTCGACTTACAACTTAGTAAAAAAAAGTTTGAGTTACGAGGTTTTTGAATAAAACAACAGACCCTGGTACAACACACAATCAGAGGAAAACGTTGTCAAAGATCGCAGGAAAGCCATATTTATTGGTGTCACAAACTGTCAAAACGTCAAACACAGAAATACCGTATCTTCCGGCATTTACTATCCTATCCTATCCTGTCCCGTAACTCGGAGGTCGTAGGGGCACCACAGATGATCGTTTAACCAGCATACTCCCATCTTTCTCTGTCCTCAGCAGCCCTGATGGCTTCGCTCAATGTCAAACCAGTCCGTTCTCGAATGTTGTCATCCCAAATCTTTTTCGGTCTCCCTCTTCTTCTACCTCCTTGCACTGTGCCTTGCAGAATGGTCTTTGCAAGGCCTGATGATCTGGTGACGTGGCCATACCATCGGAGTTTCCGTTTCTTCACCACTGTGAGCAGGTCATCGTGTTGTCCAATGGCTTGTTTGATGGTCTGTCGGACTTCGTCGTTTGTGATGCGTTGGGTATAGGAAATGCCCAGAAGTCTTCTGTAGCACCTCATCTCCATGCTTTGTATTCTTCGTTGTAGATCTGCTGTGAAGGTCCATGCTTCGCAAGCATATAGGAAGATGGAGATGACAAGGGAGCGCAGCAGTCTTACTTTGGAATGTAGACTGATGGTCCTGTCTTTCCAAATTGGCTTCAAACTTGTCAGGGCAGCAGTTGTTTGTGCGATCCTGGGGAGGACATCCTGTCGGGACCCATTGTCTGATACAATGGCTCCTAAATATTTGAAGCTATGCACTGTGTTGAGGGATTGGCCTTGGACTTTGATGTCCGTGTTGATGCCATTGGTGTTGTTGGTCATCATTTTGGTCTTCTCTGCACTTATTTCCATTCCATAAGCTCTGGAGGTGGTGTCAAGCCTCTGTACCAGCTGTTCAAGTTCTTGTTCCTCTCCAGCCACTCCATCAATGTCATCCGCAAAACGAAGATTGGAGATTGATCTACCCCCTTTGCTGACTGTGCCTTCGTGCCTTCGTGATCTGCAATGGCATCTGACATGATGCGCTCTAGGAAGATGTTGAAGAGTGTTGGAGAGAGTAGGCATCCTTGACGCACACCGATTGTTGTTCTGAACCAGTACCCGATGACGCTGTTATAGAGGACTGCAGCGGCAGGGATAGCTCAGTGGTCAGAGCGCACGACTTTAGTGAGTGCGTCTTGGGCGACGTGGGTTCGAATCCTGACTTCAGCAAACTATTTTGTGATTGCTGGATATTACGGGCCAGCGCCTTGAGAAGCTCTCTGAGCTTGTAAGTGCGCAATATAAGAGAAATCTCTTTCTTTCTTTTATCCTTGCCATACAGGCTTTTGATGACTTCAATAATTTTAGGGTTGACGTTGTACACTTTCATTGTTGCCCATGGAGCTGCATGCCAGACTCGGTCAAACGCCTTCTTGAAGTCTATGAACACATGATATAGATGTTGTTGGTGCTGTAGGTATTTCCCACAGATTATTCTGAGGTTGAAAATCTGTTCAGTGGTACTTCGCCCTGCCCTGAATCCTGCTTGTTCTTCAGCTATGATTTGTTCAGCTTGTGGTTTCAAACTGTGGAGTATTATTTTCAGGAGGACCTTGCTGGGATGGCTGATGTGGCTGATGGTGCGGTAATTTTCACACTCCTGAAGGTTACCTTTTTTGGGAAGAGTGATGACAAGCGACTGGGTCCATGGTGTAGGCCATTCGCCACTCTGCCAGATCTTGTTACAGATAATGGTGAGGACATCAATTATCGCTTCTCCTCCTGCTTGTAGCAGTTCCGCGGGTATATTGTCCACTCCCGCTGACTTCCCTTTCTTCAGCGATTGCACTGTTGCCTCAACTTCTTCTCTGAGAATTGGGAGGATTTCTTCTTCTTCTCTGTTCTCGGGACATGCTAGAACTGATGGGTCTCCATTTGGTGTATGGTTGTAAAGGTCAGAGCAGTACTCTGTCCATCTGTCCAAGACTTCTTGTTCTTCTGTAAGGCATATGCCAGACTTGCTTTGGATCGTGGAGACTTTGGGCTGTTTAACACATGTCAGCCGCTTCACAGTCTGATAGGCCTTCTCGCTGTTGTTTTTGTTCAGACTGTTCTCTATTTCCTGGCATTGATCTTCTATCCAGTTCTCCTTTGCTGTGCGCATGCCTTTTCGGATGTCATTGTTGGTTTTTCGGTAGACATCAGCTCCCTGTGATATGTTCTTTTTCTTTTTTTCATCTCTATTCGTTTATCACACAGATCAAAGTTCAGGTGTGATCCACGGCTACTTCTGTGGTCGGTGCTTGCCAAGGATCTCAGTGGCGGCATCTGTCACAGCTGAGTTGAAGGTGGTGGTCATGGTTTTGACATCTTCTTCACCAGCCTCCAAAATGAGCAGTTGTGCAAATTTCCCTCCAATTGTGGGCTGAAATAGTTCTGCCACCTCCGGGTCTTGCAGTTTGTCCAGGTCGAACTTCAGTCTAGTGCATTTTGCTGTATTTACTCTCTTCAAGTGGAGCCGGAAAGACATCATCACGAGATCGTGGTCACTTCCGATGTCTGCTCCTGGAAATGTGCGTGTCCTGCCAATGTTGATGCTTGATCTGAAGCGTTTCTTGACCATGATGTAGTCTATCTGGTTGTGATGCTCCCCGCCAGGATCTTGCCATGTCCATCGTCTGGAGGTTTTGTGGAGACCAAGCGTGTTTGCCAGTACCAGATTGTTGTATCTGGCAAACTCCAAGTCTCAGACCCCTGTCATTTGTCTCGTTGTTGCAGTGGGGTCCACCTGTGTCTCCCCAGTTGTGGTGCGCATCTTGGCCAACCTTGGCATTCCGGTCGCCTTGCACTATGACTATGTCCTTCTTCGGCACTTGGTCAAGGACCGCCTGTAGATTTTCATAAAAATCATCCACTTCGCTGTCGTCATAGTCTAATGTTGGGGCATAGGCCTGGATGATGGTGATGTTGAAAGGGGCTGCTATCAGACGGATTGTAATGAGTCTACTGGAGACTGGGCGGCAACCCATAACAGTGGCTAGAATGTTCTTGTGGACCAAGAATCCAACGCCTTGTTCGTGCCTGTCATCTCTACCGCTGAAATAGAGCTTGTGGCCTTTGTCGGTCGTTGTTTCACCTGGGCCTTTCCAGCGCAGTTCGCCGATACCTAAAATGTTCCATCGATAGTGGTCCAGCTCGTGGGCCAGTTCTTCTAATTTTCCTTCCGCAGTTAGGGTCCTGACATTCCAGTTTCCTATGACGATGTTGTTTCTCGTGCGGATCTTGCTAAACTGTCTATCAGTAGCATACTTATCACCTCCGTCCTGGTGGCCAACGGAAGGCGTGGTCCTTGTTGAGCCGGGCGACGACCGATCCGGTATGGAATTAGTGGATAGTTTCATCATGTAGTGTGTCTTGGGCAAAAAAGACCTGGCGGTGCCCAATCCTCTCCAGGCTGTTGGCCACAGCCGAAATCCACGAATACAGTGTGGCGTATGTTGCGTCATTGTCACTTCCTACCGCGAAAACGTTCGGTAAAAACCTCGTATCTAAACATACGAGGTTTGTCCCTTAAAAGAATTCAGCCTTTTTACAGTAAAAAACTGGTACATCGAGATACGAGGTTTGGTCCGCCAGTAGAGAGATACAAGGTTTGGTTTCATGGATTTGTATTAACTTTCTATTAGAGACGCAATTTTGAGCTTAGCACAGAACTTGGGCAAAAGACCAAGGGTCATAACTATGAAGGAATCTCCAAACCGCCATTTTGGGACTTACGAGGTTTTCGTCTGACAGCGACGAATATAGATATATAGATATATCCCGATCTCACGAGAATAGATCTCCAAACTAATAAAATTAAAATGTACAAACAAGATTTAACACGAAACACATTACACCTCTGAGATTTGAGCCCATACCAAAACACGACACGCTTTTGCCACTGCCTTGAAGAAAGCGATAGCTCCAGAGAGAGGGTGAGAGAGAGAGGGTGAGAGAGAGAGGGTGAGAGAGAGAGAGAGAGAGAGAGAGAGAGAGAGAGAGAGAGATGGTGAGAGAGAAAAAGAGGGAAATGGGAGTAGAGAGATTGGAAACAAAACAATCACAAAGATACTTAGCACAATCATGAAACACCAGTTAGAGGGGTAAGAAAGGCAAGCACCAAAGAAAATCAAACGATAGATGAAAATGAACAGTCCAGTCATAAAACCAAAAAGATGCGTTGGGTTGGTCAATGAGGTGATGATAAGTCTCGCCAGCCAAAATCAATAAAAGCAACAAACACAAAAAAAAAACAAAGAAAAAAAAGAAAAAGAAAGAAAGAACGAGCAAGAGGCAATTAGGAGGGAAAAGAGGACAGATAAACGAAGGATACTTTACACACCAAGAAAGTACATGATATCACAAGCAACACAGACTCTGTTTCTATCCAGATCCACAGCCCAAAATAAATTAATTTAAATAATTACCTAATTATATATCGATCACACATGGCTCATAGGTATTGTTGTTGTTGCTGTTGCTGTTGTTATTGTTGTTACTAAACTTGTGTAAAAGATGGGTCAACACTCTATGAATTTAAAAGGGATCTGTGGACGCTGAATCTTAGGTCCTGTTATTAGTCTAATAATAAATCCATTTGAGCCACTTAAAGAGGCAATCTGAATAGATTCCTCCTAGGATCTAAAAATATCTGATAGTTAAAACTTCCAGCTAGAAGTTCAGCCATGTACATCAGCTATACTCACCCTTAACTCCCAAAATGGTACTTGCGGGCTTCATTAATCCCACTTGCCTTGTCATCAGTCACTTTTGTTACGTAGTTGCGAGTAATACCGTCTTGGCTAAAAGGACTCCCAGCTTCCTGTTTGGTCTCGGCAAACGAGTCAAAAAAGGGGAGATAAATCGACTCGTCCCTGCGCTTACACAATTAACCTTTTTCTGCCGTCTCTTGGAAGGCTTTACAGATCGAGTTCGGTAGTGCCAAATGGTACTGGGTGCCAAGTATGGATATATTTAATTGCTTTTGTGAGCTGGATGCTGGATTAGGTATAGCCTACTTCTACATCCTTCACAAACCTCCAAACCCCTTCCGCTCTCCTCCTCCTCCTCCCCCCCCCCCACCTTAAAAAAGCAACAAACAAACAAACAAACACATTTTTTTAAACCCATCATGTATGTTGAAAGGGGTTGTGACCCATAAACACATCTTTAATAGGTTTATGAACTGTGTACACAAACTATAGTCTGAACGTGTACCCGTACTCGTTCCAGGGTAAAATACCCCAACCAAATTTTATTGTTTTCTGAGATTGCCGAGTGCGATTGAAAACGCAACGGAAACCTTCGAAAATCCTCTCGTCACTCGTGGGCTTGCTTGACATGGATCTAACTAAAACCCTCCTCCACAGACAGCGGCTTGTTGCAATCAAAAGCACGGGTCAAACGCCCAGGACCGACCTAGATGTATGCACGCTTATTATGTTGAGCCTGTCACCTTGCTACAAAGAGCGGTTTCTTTGCCGTACAGCTGCATCAACGCGAGGGGAAGTGAACCACCGTGTGAACAGTCATTACACAAAACTAAACAACAACAACAACAACAACAATAAATCCTGTCAGACTGAAGAAGAAAAATCTCTGGGTACCACCAAAAGAGAATCGAACTGGAAAGCTCTGCTATAACGCCAGGCGACATACATTCTACCACTGAGAAGCGCCACTACTCTGCTTACTCAAGAACAGCAGATTCTGGAAAGGAGGATTTTGTTTATTACTACCACCGTCTGTTCATCTTATTCATTTATGCAGGACGGGACAGCAAGCAACCTTTAATCCCTATGAGCCTCCGTGCGATGAATCCTTATTCAAGACAGACAACCGCGTCTTTTGGCAGACGAAGTCGCGAACACACTGATCCCCCTTTGTACCTTGCAAATCCGCTGTAAGGTATGTATGTCCAGAGATGGTCGTCTGGGGACCAAAGGGTTATTCGCAGAAGGGTTAGTCTAGGGGATATATGCAAAGATGTTAGTCTAGGGGCTATAGGCGAAAGTGTGTGGGTGAGGGGGGAGGAAGGGGAGGGGGAATAGTCTGGGGGTTATAGGCAGATTTTCCCAGTATTGACTCAACCCCGGAATATGATCCTGGCGGTATTCTTTACTCCCTGTGTCTCTTCAACGGCACATTAAAGAACTCGACCATTTCTTTAAGAGTGGTGCATACAGTCAATCCGTTACTATAATTTTAGCCTACAGCTTTTTGATAATTCTCAGAGGGTAGCCTCGCTAGTATAATATAATATATGATTTGATTTGATTTTTGACACTTTACTGTCCCAAAGAGTGTATTTCCAATTAATTGATGCTAAACAATTATCTATCTTTCTGTGCTTGGGTTTCTTAGGCTGGTGCAAGTGGATGTAAAGTGCTTGAAACTGTGCCTGTGTGCACACCAATGATTTTTTTTTTTGCACATGTATGAATGTGTGCACTTGTTTACTTTTTTTTTCTGGCAGTGGGTGTGTGTTCATGTGTCTAATATATCTTTGTAAATAGACAATAAACCAGTGAAATGAAATGGAATTTGGGTTTCACTTTTTTTTTCCTCCAATGATTCTGTAATATAAACTATTGGGCAAGTACTAGTGTTTTATTTTTAAGTTTGCGTGTGTGTTGTTCAAATGCAGAGCACAATATTTTCATACAAGAGCCTCTAATGGAATGTTGTTTTGCGACCGACATAAAAAAATGTCAAGAAAACAAAAATTCTAATTCTGGTGCACACCACAGTAATGGTTACATTTTCAAATCTTTGCACATTACGATGCCATTGTAGAAAAACTGCCTATCTCCGTGTACAAAATCTCTTGTATAATAAGGTGCTTTATTCCAACATGGAGCTAAGCAATTGTTTCCGAAATGACATCGATAGTGATCTGTTGTGTGTAATAGACCACCAACAACAACAACAGCACACACAAAATAGCAACTGAGACTGACAGGACAGTTCAGTTGTCTGGAAACAGACAGACGTACATGTCTTACATACTTCAACAAAAAAATTGTTAATTGTATCAAAACCATTCAATTTTATTCAGTGAGACTGAATTTTTGAAAAAAAAATCATTTAAAACATTTCCCAAGTTCCCAGTAACAACTGAGAAAATATTGGCATTAACTCTATTTATGCGTCTAAGTTTTCAGATTCTTGGTAAGGACAAACAAAAGGTGTGTTTCAGGTAATCCGACCGACCCTATTTTTTCCGGCCGACCCTAGAACTTTGAATAGTGTTGGGACTGCATTCCACTTCAATCTCTTCATCTCCTCTGGCACATTGTACTGGTGGGATTCAAAGTGGTCGCTGCAAAGCTTGTATTTCCGATTGTAGAGGTCTGCTGGTGTCAAGCCCTTCTTGAATTTTCTTCTGCAGTATTGCATCCATATTCTGCATCTGTCAGGGGCAGACAAAATATTGTTTGGATCAAAAAGGTGTAGCTCTTTACATTGTAGGACAGTGAAATGGTTCGAAAACAACACTGAACACTGCCGCGGTGTGACAGTTTTATATTTTATGTATATATTATATATATATATATATATATATATATATATATATATATATATATATATATATATATATATATATATATATATATATATATATATATATATATATATTCGACCCAGTCTTGAAGTAAATCAAAGCGTTGAACTGAAAGTTCAGTGAACTTCAAGAAGTCCGACTGGGTGAGCGTGTGAACTTTGAGTTTTTCAGCGCAGTTACATCAACTCACCTCGCCTCATCCCGCGGATACAGGTAAACGGACTTCCCCTTGCAGCTCAGCTTGTATCTGGCATTCTTGCAATGAATTGCCGAGCAAAAGTCGCCTCCTTGTTTTGTTCGATCGCCATCTTTTCGCCTTCCTCCTGCCGTGTTGAAGCAAGCTAGGGCTAAGGGGCACAACTCCTGCGTACGGAACGGTGTTCTCTTGAAGTTCCGTCTCTTTATAAATTCATACACTCTTTGACTGTCCCTTTTTATTGGGAAGTATAGTATAGTATAGTATAGTATAGTATAGTATAGTATAGTATAGTATAGTATAGTATAGTATAGTATAGTAGTGTAGTATAGTATAGTATAGTATAGTATAGTATAGTATAGTATAGTATAGTATAGTATAGTATAGTATAGTATAGTATAGCATTGCATTGCATAGCATAGCATAGTATAGTATAGTATAGTATAGCAATGCATAGCATAGCATTGTATAGCGTAACATAGCATGGCATAGCATAGCCTAGTGCAATGCAGATATCTCATGTCGAATGTTAACTTGGAGTCTTTATATACTGTAGGTGTCATAATAAAGCTGACTTTTAACTTGAGAACAAAGCAAAAATCACCAACACACAAAAAAGCTGTTTTAAAGTTCACGCACATTGGTATTCCGGGTAGTTGCTTTTAAGGATCGAGGATAGAAGTAACTTCAGAAGAATCAGAAACGGGGCCTTTTCATAAGAGAATTAATGTCTGTAGTCAGCGAAATTGTCCTTTATATGGTAGTCTACTTTACCAAAAGAAACATATTACTTTCTGTTTATGAGATCAATAAAGCTTTTAAGATCCTGAGTCTAAAAGCACAGCAATTCGAGATTCACGACAGGCTGTTTAATGGAGGGTGTATTTTTTCCGCATCAATAATGTAAATGTTTTTCGCTAACACAGAACCGTTAAAGTGAATCTCACCTACATTTTGCAAGCAAATTTAACCGTAGTCACGTTTATGGCATCTTTCAGTGAAAGTTTTATTATTATGATTATTATTATTTGTAACGGTTATGACGGCAGACACACGATAATGCCGTTAGCGAGACCGGTATGTGAGCGCATGCGTTGAAACGGTAGATCGGAACTCAAACGGCACAACGGGCTTTCCCGTTTGTGACGTATAAAAGGAAATCAAGATGGGTCGAATATGTGCTGTCTCTGGGTGTGGAATTTCATCCAATCACAAGATCAGGTATTTTCCCGTTGCGTTTTCAATCGCACTTGGCAATCTCCTGAAACATGAACTTTGTTGGGGGTAGAATATAGAGTGGCGGGAGTGCGGTCCTCGTAAGAAAAGGGGTACGCGTTCAGAATATAGTTCAGACTATAGTTCAGACTCACTTGAAGGAAAAAAAAAACGTGTTTCTGATGGGTTAGAACACCTTTAATAAACGTCAAGTGTTTACTTGCAAATAATAGCATTTTCTGTTAGAGCGCAAAAACCGAATCTGATTCAGCTTGGAAGTAGACATTCTACAACCTATTTTCGTGTGTAATTGGATAAGGAACTGTATATCGAGAGAGAAAAAGATATGTGCCCACATGTGCTCTTTTTTGAATGGGAGAGATTTTTATTATTATTATTATTGAGGATTTTTATAGCGCACTTATCTCGCCGTACTTGACCAGACTCTAGGCGCTGGCCGATACAGGATCTAACTCAAAAAGAGACACCCACCCGCAGCCTTTGGGCGCATGGTCTGACGCTCGGACAACTGAGCAGTAGCCTGGCCAGCCAGGGATGCGGGAGAAGGACCAAGTGCATGCTGGGTGTGTTCTTGTTACCGGCACTCACCCGTCTAGGACATGAGCGTCAGGATCTTTAAAGTCCGTTATGATGGAATGTATGCGACACACAGACTAGACCTCGGTTTATACTCTCATCCGAAGGAATAGGAAACGGAAGTAAAGTGTCTTTCCCAGGGATACAACACAATGGCCCGGACAGGACTCGAACCCGGGACCTTCAGATCCGCAAGCCAAAGCACTACCATTAGACCAACGTGCCTCTCTCCTATCTTATTGACGGGGCCGGGTAGCTCAGTTGGTAAGAGCGTCTTGCTAGTAACCGAAAGGTCGCTGGTTCGAATCCCGGATTGGTCAACGTGTGATCATATTATTTTCCCCTTTACCAACAACTGGCCCGCTGGTGTCAGTATAAATCGGTCCAGTAGTCACCTATATGCGAAAGTGTCGTGTGATTATAATCTACAAAACAACAACAACATCCTATCCTATCCTATCCCGTAACTCAAAGGTCGTAGGGGCACCACAGATGATCGTTTAACCAGCGTACTCCATCTTTGCTAAGTTGTCCATCAGTAGCACACTTATTACCTCCGTCCTGGTGGCCAACGGAAGGCGCGGTCCTTGTTGACACGGGCGACGATCGATCCGGTATGGAGTAAAATGGTTTTATTCATCATGCAGTGTCTTGGGCAAGAAAGACCTGGCAGGGCCCAATCCTCTCAAGGCTGTTGGCCACAGCCGATATCCACGAATACAGTGTGGCTCGCCCTGGCCGATGACTTCTGTGTAGAAGACTTCGCCCAGTGATGCCGTGCTGACATCACCCCTGGGAGAAATGCAAAAGCCTAATAGGGTCGCTTTTTCTCCATATACTAGTCTACTATACAATATAGTACAGAGAGAGAGGGACGCTTTCACATGCTGATTCGGGCGCCTGTGGTGTGTCTAACTTAATATTGTATGAAGAACCTTCTATAGGGCCCCAAGATCAAACATGTCAGAGTCACAAATCCTTTTTTCAAATTCACAGTGAGTGTTGCCCGGCCCCGCCAGGTAGACCTAGTGCTTGCATTTTTCAAAAAACTAAATGTTCCTGGTAATTTACATGCCAAGGACATGAGCATCAGCATATTGAATGTCCGTGCCTATGAAATTCGTGCGTCCGCAGACTAGACCTCGGTTTATACTCTGAACCGACGGAATAAGAGAAGTGGGTTTTAGAAGACGTCATCATTTTGAATCAGGTGGCCCGATCTGTAATAATAATACTAATACAAATAATATTGATATAGTCATCATCATCATCATCATCATCATCATCATCATCATCATCATCATCATCATCATCATCATCATCATCATCATCATCATTTTCATCATCATCATCATCATCATCATCATCATCATAAACAATAATAATATCAACAACAATAATAATAATAATAATAATAATAATAATAATAATAATAATAATAATAATAATAATAATAGTAATAATAATAATAATAATAATAATAATAATAATAATAATAATAATAATAATAATAATAATAATAATAATAATAATAATAAACAATAGTAATAACAACAACAACAACAATAATAATAATAATAATAATAATAATAATAATAATAATAATAATAATAATAATAGCCTAACAACAACAACAAGGATATTTATATTAGCGCTTTTTCCTATTAAACATTCTGTTCGAAGCGCAATTCGCACGCATTCACACATCAAACCAGAAAATCATAACGATAATACACAAACACACACACGCACACACACACACGCACACAAATATATATATACACGCTGGCAGATGTGGGTTGGTAGCATTTTTCTGTAGACCTGGAAAAGAACATGTTTGCGAAGACAAAAACAAGGTTTACAACATTTACGTTCTCTGGCTGAGTTGTCCAATAATAATTACAGAGGTGTCCTGGCGGCAAACTTGTTTTTTCCAACCTAGTTCCAGTCAGTCGCCCAAAAAGGCAATCACCGAAGTCGAACGAAGCTCTCCGATATATTACGAAATGATGCTTGCATGACTACGACTAGTTGACATTAAAAATGATCGCTGTTGCTTCTAATTCTGTTCGATTTACACAGATTAGCATTTCGCAACGGTATACTTTGTTATTATCGACCATATTTAATAGTTACGTTCCTTGATTTGCATTTTGTTAGTTCTCAGCAGTAGGCTAATAATAGCATTCCCTATTTCCTGCCTAGAACAAATTAGACACTGCTATACAGTATACATAGGCTTAATCTACATTATATATTATAAGTCAGTCTTCGCGCAGCGAAGAAGCTCACAAGCTGAATATAATTATTAGACCTGAATTGTTTGTTTTATACGTAAATAAATGTATAAACTAAATCTATTCTAATTAATAATATTTAGGCCTATACTTTATAATATTTTAATCTTTAAATTTCCGAAGAAGGACGAGTAGGCTAAGCGAATTTTTTTTGCCTAACTCGAGATCAGAGTTAAATTAATAGTTAGTTAGTTATTCATTGCTTACAGAGTCCAGCGGACTGCAAAGAGCCGAATCAGGACCATAAAATCAAGACAACTCGAGATCTATTAGTTATTCATTGCTTACAGGGTCCAGCGGACTAGCCGAATCAGGACCACAAAATCAAGACCACAACTTCGCTAGTAGTAGTAGTAGTAGTAGTAGTAGTAGTAGTAGTAGTAGTAGTAGTAGTAGTAGTAGTAGTAGTAGTATAGTTATTTAGTTAAATCTTTAATTTATTTATTTATTTGTTTTGTTTGTTATTATTATTATTATTATTATTATTATTATTATTATTATTATTATTATTATTATTATTATTATTATTATTATTATTCCTACTTTTAAAAAAAAAAGAAAGAAAAGAATAGTGTGCTGCTGTGCGTGCTCAATGGTGTAAATATGGTCAGTGATGTTTTTTTTGTTTTTGCTGAAGTTGGGTGTACCCCGAAATATTCAGATGGTGTTACTGGTTATTTTTTCTTATAGATTTACCAAAGTTTTCAGATGATTTATGGAAATTTCCGCCTGCCACGCAACATTTTTTTAATACGTGTTTCTCATTAAAATACATATGATTGAAATACATATAACAAATGTACTGTATCAGTTAAAAAGAATAATATTAGTTAAATAAATAATTGCTTTGGTGCTTGCAATTAAAATGTCACTGTTTTTTGAGACCATTATAAACTTGCTTTGCCTTGTTGTGCTGAAGGGACATCAACGTATCCATAGCGCTTTGAAGTTTTGTCATGGTTTTAATGTTGATATAGATGTGAAATCGTTGTATGTGTGCATTATGTGTTATGTATTACTTTTACTCTTTAGTACTAATTGTGTCAGTATATTAATCATCATAAAATAATAATAATAATAACTGCTTCAAAATGCGAATCTCGACTTGACTTACAGCTTGAAGCTGTGCAGATCGAAATAGAATTAGATCTAGAAACAACAGCGGCTATTTTTATGCACGGATGTTTCACCACAGGCTCTGAAGTCTTTCCTTTCGTCTTTGTAAACTCGTGGGCCTCCTACATACGTACATAGTATAGTATGT
>JBAHVR010000145.1:217500-232500 GCA_036898135.1 Oncomelania hupensis
AGCTAGTTTCCACTCAACATGTGATTCTGACGCTAGCGGAGTGTCAGAGATCTAACAACCATAAGCTGTCAGCAGGCCTATGCCCTCAACAGTCTCTGACACTCACTTTGGAGTCAGCGTCCCTTTCGGGCCGACTGACTCTATAATCTTAGTAACAGCCCGATAGCAACAAAAGGTCTATTCACTTCCTCGCCCTTGATCTTCATGAAGGGAGGGAATCATAAAAGTGATACTCTTAATAACCTCCCTTGACAAAAAGAAAACAAAGGTTTTTGTCTAAGCAAAAAAAGGGTTGGCTTTGATTGGTTCCTGGCAAACGTCTTAACATTCAGCAATGACAGATTCAAAATTCCTTTTCTCCTCCATGAAATATTTATTCAACTCCTCTCCTCTTTCCTTCCCCCACTCCCCTCATCCACCCCCCCCCCTTCCAAAAAAAAAAAAAAAATACTGCACCCCAGCCTCTTATAAAAATGGGGAGATAATCAAAAAAGCGTGTGGGCTCTTACTATAACTTCCAGCTTCCAATCAATCTGCTGTAGGCCTATTCGATGGAGTGGCTTTGGAGATGAAGTTATGATAATGGGAGTAAAAGGGATAAAGTTCCGCTTCGTCTCCTGAAAATATTTCACTCAGTTCCTCTCTATATACAATCTCTTCCTGAAAGACTTCGCTCGAAGTATAGATCTTCGTCAAGGGAGGCTATTTTGGGCAGTGTAGTCTGAATAATCTCCCTTTGCTACCGAACAAGAAGAGGAAGTGATTTGTGTGCTGAACACAGGTCCCCGTATCTGCATGTGAGAGCGTCCGTCTCTCTATATTATAATGATCTAGTATTATAGACATCGACGCTAGTGGGCTTCTGGCATCTTTAGATACAGGCGCCTGTGGTTCTTCTCTCTACATTCTCTTCCTCGAATCGACGCCATCGCTCAAAATGTCTCCCGTCAAGGGAGGCTATTTCGGCAGGTACTCTGAACAACCTTCCCTAGGTACCGAACGGAGTAGATGAAGCGATTGGAAGTCATTGACACCGGTCTAAGTTGTTACATATAATACACGCCCGCGGGTATCATTGATCAAGTGTGGAAAGAAACTGTCAACTATATAGCCTAGTAATATGAAACGGGGTGAGTCACGACGATCACTCTCTTCAACGCTGTTGAATCTGACTTGTGTGTGTCTACGCAACGTTCATGTCTAATGCTAACAATAGCATAACTAAGTTTTATGATCCAACATTAGTTTACCGGGAGTTCGTGACATTTATACAAGCGCCTGTGGTATAGGTGATGACAAGGGAGCGACGCAAACTTACCTTGGAATGTAGACCGATGGTCCAAATGGGCTTCAGCCTTGTCAGGGCCGCAGCTGTTTGTTCGATCCTGGAGATGACTTCCTGTCGGGATCCATTGTTTGATTTGAAGCTATGCACTGCGTTGAGGTTTGCCTTGGACTTTGATGTCCATGTTGATGCCATTGGTATTGTTGGTCATCATTTTGGTCTTCTCTGCACTTATTTCCATTCCATAGGCTCTGGAGGTGGTGTCAAGCATCTGTACCAGTTGTTCAAGTTTTTGTTCCTCTCCAGGCAATCCATTAACGTCATCCGCAAAACGGAAGTTGGAAATTGCTCTACCCCCTAAGTTGACTGTGGCTTCATGATCTGCAAGGGCATCTGATATGAAGCGCTCTAGATATATAAGCTTATATATCTACATATATATAGTACTTGCGTAATTCTATACAACATATTACAAACAAAATAATGCAATACCGAACAAGTTATCCTGGTTTGAAACAGTAGCTTGATTGATCTATTTTCGATCGGTGTAAGGATGTTTCAAGACCAAATAGAGTTAATACAGTTTAGCGATTTCGCCTTGAAAAAACGTCATCTTTTGTCACTTTAGTAGTAAGCTTACAAAGAATGTGATTTTGTCCTAAGAATTCCTATCTTTTTTTAAAAGCATTTCTTGTCACATTTGTTTGCATAAGTTAAAAACTGTCTTGTGAATGCATGCACATTGCTACTCCAAAAAATTGAGAGTGTGAGTAATCACTCTGTCCCTTTCGGCGCTCAGCGTGTTACATCCCTGTGGGAATCTTCCGTACAGCCTCCGTTTTAAGTTTTAAACAACAAATTCTCCATTAGTGTTGTTCACTACGATGTCCAGATCTGGTTTCCTCGTGGCTCTGCTATCGTTGCATGCTAAAAGCTGACTTTAAGGAATTTTTTTTTAATGCATCGAAACGTCTCTCAGAGTTTACTTGTTATCAACTGACATGGTAAACGTGCATTAACGCCTGCAGTCTGCTATCGATCACAAGCCAATTATTTCTGTCCAGTTCCATGACTTCTCGGTATGGTGTTGGATTTCTTGTTCCTCATTCTTGTTCTTTTCGTTGTTGTTGTTGTTGTTGTTGTTCTTCTTCTTCTTCTTCTTCTTCTTCTTCTTCTTCTTCTTCTTCTTCTTCTTCTTCTTCTTCTTCTTCTTTTTCTTCTTCTTCCTCTTCTTCTTCTTCAGCCCTGAGCATGCTCACTGCGTGAGCTACATCATCAACGTCATCATCAGCAGCAGCGGCGGCAGTAGCATCATCATCATCATCATCATCATCATCATCATCATCATCATCATCATCATCATCATCATCACCACCACCACCACCATCATCATTATCATCATCAACAACAACTACAACAACCACACCACCAACAACAACAACGACAACAAAACAATACAAATAAAGAAAAAAAATATGTGAAAGCCAAAAAACGAACCTGTCTGACATTGACGTGTAAGTGTGAGGTGTCGGTACTGTCTATCTTTCCCACGCACCTTGACCATCCACCACACCCTTCCCTCCCTCCCTCACATCCACCTTCTTCCTTCTTCGCCCCCCCCCCCCCCCCCCCCCACCTCCTTCCCACCTTCAACCTTAACCTCTCTTCTTACCCCGTTTCTATACGCCAGTCTGATGGCTAGGGAACATTTGGAGTACTAGTAATCGAACATGGCGATTGCGTTCGAACACGCGAGTCACAGCAGCGGTCATACTATGCATGTTGCTAGACATTAGTATTAGTCACTAGATTGTTACAGTTACACTTTTATTTAAAAGGGTCCCTAAACGGAGGTTTGTTTACTTTTGGCCAAAAGGAGTGTAACCAAAATTTCGCATTGTTATTACAGCAAAGTGATGCCTACATTGCTCACGTCACATCTTTGTTTTGGCGTCGTTTTTCTGATGATAATTATAAGCAAACTACTTGAAACAGGCCTAGCCTAAGTTATGGCGCTACTACTACTTCTACTACTACTGGTGCTGCTGCTACTACTACTGGTGCTGCTGCTACTACTACTACTGCTGCTGCTACTACTGCTACTACAACTATTAATATTATTATTATTATTTTATTAATGCTACTACTACTACTGCTGCTTCTACTACTGCAGCTGCTGCTACTACCACTACTACTACTACTATTAATACTATCATTATTTTTTACTGCTGGTGCTACTATTACTACTGCTACTACAACTACTACTACTACTACTACTACTACTACTACTACTACTACTACCATCACCTCCACCACTAACACGACTAATGGAACATGGCGATTGCGTTTGACACGCGAGTCACAGCTGCAGTGCTCACCCCATACATGAAAATTAATCACGGAATAGTCTTTACTCCAAATTGCTGCTGCTACGACTACTACTACTATTACTACTACTACTACTTCTATTATTATTATTACTATTATTATTATTACTTCTACTACTACTACTACTACTACTACTACTACTACTACTACTACTACTACTACTACTACTACTAATCGAACATAGTGATTTGGCGATTGCGTTTGAACACACGAGACACAGCATGCACCGATATTACCACTAATACCTGCCATACAGGAAAATTAGCCAAGCGGATATAGTCTCTTCTGCAAATTGCTCCTAAGGGACATGGTGTTTTGTTTTTTTGTTTCTTTTGAGTGAAATTAACGTCCCCGGACACATTAAGCGTATAGGGGACGATATTATAACTCAGGGACATGTAGAGAGCACCCGTACAATTATCCAAACTAGCGTCCCGTGATGACAACAACACCACAGGCGCCAGTGAGTACAATCTACAATATTAGTAAAACTTCTAGTTAAACTTCTAGTGTCCGCTCCTCTCGATGATGTAGACGCTAATAAAACTACCAACCAATCAACTAATCTTCCGCTCATATTCCGTATATGGTGCCTACCGTCCAACGATGCTTATTTAGTTTGAAGGAAATCGACAGATTGTATCTAGATGGCCTTCTTTGACTTTGACGCTATTTATGTAAAATCGATATTTTGTATAATATTGAGAAAAATCGACATTTTGTATCATTTTGAGTAAAAATCTACATTTTGTGTTTTCATGATCTTCTTGACTTTGAGGCCATTTTAAGCAAATTGACATTTTGTGTCATTTTTAAAAAAAAAGACAGGTTGTGTAATTTTGAGTAAAAATCAACAGTGTTTGTTATTTTGATTGAAATTCGAACTTAAGGTACCGTCCAACGACCCTTATATAGTTTGAAGGAAATTGACATTTTTGTATCTAGATGACCTTCTATGACTTTGACGCCATTTTGGAAAACAATTTGTTTGTGTAGTGTTGAAAAAATTCGATATTTTGCGTAATATTGAGAAAATCAGCATTTTGTGTAATTTTGAGTAAAAATTGACAGTTTGTGTATTGATGATCGTATTGACTTTGACGCCAATTTGAGAAAATCGACAATTTGTGTATTGGTGCCGACTCCGACGCCATTTTGAGAAAATTCGATATTCCGTGGAAAAGATGCCAGCTTTTTTCCGTTTTAGAATGTTAAGCGTAAAATTATATTATTATATTTGAAATTCCCAGAAAATAAAAAAAAGCAGAGAGCGAACCCCTGATGTGAAATATCAGTAACGTTGCTTTCAGGAAAATAACGCCCTTGTCAATGTTCATAACATAAAGATTATAGACCAGGGATTATGGCACGCATTCCGCATCGATTGCGAGAGTGCGCGCGTGTATGGGCGGGGAAGGGAAAGGTGCAGGGGTTGGTGGGGGGTAGGGTGGGGGTCATTTGTCTCTCTGTCTGTCTGTCTAACAAACAGCAAGAGTTTTGGATATAAACACAACACAGCTCTTCAATTACAATGCTTTTAGGAAGTGGGTGAAAATCCTTCTCAGTTTTGTAGTTTGGTTTCTGCCCAGGCTAGGCTTCTGGGCATTTCCTATACGCAGCACATCACCAACAACGAAGTCCGACAGACCATCACGCAAGCTATGGGACAACACGATGACAGTGGTGAAGAAACGGAAACTCCGGTGGTATGGCCACATCACCAGAATCTTGCAAAGACCATCCTGCAAGGCACGGTGCAAGGAGACAGAAGAAGAAGGAGACAGAAAAAGAGGTGGGAGGACAACATTCGAGAATGGACAGGTTTGACATTGAGCGAAACCATGAGGGTTGCTAGAAATGTCTGGTTAAGCATGCAACGTCTAGCGCGGTTAGTACTTGGATGAGTGACCAGACTTGGACTCAGTCACTAAAGATTACAAAGAAACAAACTATCGCTATACGACTAGTTGGGAATGGAGATCTGGCTCTGTTTTCAGATCCGGTGAGGGTAAGGCAGAGAGAGAGAGAGAGAGAGAGAGAGAGAGAGAGAGAGAGAGAGAGAGAGAGAGAGAGAGAGAGAGAGAGAGAGAGAGAGAGAGAGAGAGAGAGAGAGAGAGAGAGAATGCGAACATTAAGTTGTTTGAAGCACTTAGAACCCTCTTTCTGTGCCTATGGCTCTCTGTCTCTGTCCCCCTGTGTCTGTGTCTGTGTCTCTCTCTGTGTCTGTGTCTCTCTCTGTATCTCTGTCTCTCTCTGTCTGTCTGTCTCTCTCTCTTTCTCTCTTTCTTGTCTCCAAAAATGTGCACCTCTTAGTTAAATTAATAATTATTGTCGGTCCGACTCCTAATGCGAGAAGAATTTTTTTGCCATCCCACTGCCTTGATCATCTTAATTATGCGTCATCAGTATGGTGTTGTGCAAGAGAAGTGCTTATCAATAAACTAAACTCCTTGCACAGTAGAGCAGGGCAGATTATCATTGATGATCCTAGTCTTTCATCATCGGCAAGCATAATGTCCTTATACCCTCAGTTTTCAATCAACATTGTGACCCTCTTGTTTAAAGTGCAGCAGGTCCTAACACCCCTTTATTTAAGTAATTTATTAACTGCTGCGACAGAACAGTACGGGTCCAACAAATACATCCTGCGTCGAACAAGAATTGTTTTAACATAAATTTATGCAACAAACAAACCAGATATTAATACAAGGCAAAACATCAGGGCGCACAAAAGCACAAGGCTTAAATAAGTGCTACCCAAATAATAATAATGTGTCAAAATATCACTGGCGGATGACAGGAAACAACAACAGAACATTGATAGAAATACAAGAAATTAAAAAAAGAAATTTTTATAAGAACAAGAATTGACCTGTTGAAGAATAGTTATGCATTCTCAGGATCTCTAATCTGGAACTCTCTTTCTTTGAACATTAGATCGTGTACCACTCTTCCTTCATTCAAACGCAAATTAAGGCAACATTACCTTAATAAGACGCAACCATTGATAATTTGAAATACATTGGATTTTTGTTATTTTGTTATGTATTGTGTAATTGCAACGCCATATTGATTTGTCATACATCTTTTTTCGTATGCTGCATGATACTTATTATAGTTACTTGTTTTGTCGTTGGCAAGTATGGCAAGTATGACTGAAAATCGCAGAATGTGAGAGTGAATCATACGAAGAACGATTGTAAGATTAGGCTCCCACCTAAAATCTGTATCCTTGTTGTGAATTAAATGTCTGAATCTCTCTTTCTATTCTCTCTTTCTCACTCCTTCTCACTCCTTCTCTCTCTTTCTCTCTCTCTCTCTAACTCTCTGTCTCTGTCTCCCTCTCTCTCTCTCTCTCTCTCTAACTCTCTGTCTCTGTCTCCCTCTCTCTCTCTCTCTCTCTCTCTCTCTCTCTCTCTCTCTCTCTCTCTCTCTCTCTTTCTCTCCACCAAGGCACACAATTCCACACAGACCGAGAAGGACAGAGCGAGTTTAAGAACACTGTGGGGATGTCGTGAGCAATTTGAGCCTTGGTCTCCAACCTTCCATTAGTTCGTCACAGCAAGATGGACGGCGCGCGGCATGCATGGGACCACTCAACATCCTCCATATCTGTGGCGGAAGGAGACCATCCCTTTCCCTCCATCCCTCATTCCCCACCTCTCTCTAAATTCCTGAGAATCTGGGACTCTGAGTTAGGTTTTATTCTCACCCCGAGCGCCCGTATCTGAGTGTGAGAGATGTCACGCCTAATAGCATCGCTTTCGATATATACTAGTATAGCATTAAAGTATCGCTTGGGCGGCTTGAGCTAGATCCTCTATCCACAGCGCCTTGAGCAGCTCTTGAGCTGGAAAAGCGCTGTATAAGAACGATTACATAAATAAATAAATAATATAGTATTGTAGCGCAGAGATAGTTGCACTCTCTAGATACGTGCTCCTGTGCTATTATTGCACTACATCTCGTTTATCTAGCACATCTTAGCATCTTTCTTTTTTCGTGCCTCTAAATAGGCCTACCGGTTACATTACCATCCATACAGCAGCTTTTCCAGCAGAGTATGCGGCATGCTGCTAATTATCCCCATTTTGTCTAGCATATAGGCCTAAATCTAGCGAGTTGAATGACTGAATCAATGAACATTGAAAGTTTAACGTCTACTCCCCACCATTGGCGACACGACAGACAGGAATAACCATCCCAGGGTAGAGGAGGGGGTAGGGATCTTAATCAACGCTGAGCCACCAGAGCAATCCTACTGCTATAAGATGGGCAGTGAAAAATGGCTGCTTTTTTTTCTTTCTGTGGCCGTTATCCACGGGATTGGAATCTAAAGCATGGTTATGCTGCATCAGACAGACATACCGTTAGTTCCTGACAAAACAAATAGCATGCGATTTTCTATAGCGCATGGCATAAGACATCCTATCCTATCCTATCCTATCCCGTAACTCGTAAGGTCGTTGGGGCACCACAGATGATCGTTTAATCAGTGCACTCCATCTTTTTCTTCCTCGGCAACATACAGGGCTTCGCTCAGTGTCAAGCCAGTCCATTCTCCTATGTTGCCCTCCCGCAAACTTGTTTTTTCCAACCTAGTTCCAGTCATTCGCCCAAAAAGGCAATCACCGAAGTCGAACGAAGCTCTCCGATGTGTTACGAAATGATGCTTGCATGACTACGACTAGCTGACATTAAAAATGATCGCTGTTGCTTCTAATATTGTTCGATTTACACAGATTTAGCATTTCGCAACGGTATACTTTGTTAATATGAGCATAATATGAGCATAATTATTATCGACAATATTTAATAGTTGCGTTCCTTGATTTGCATTTTGTTAGTTCTCAGCAGTAAAGGCTAATAATAGCATTGCCCATTTCCTGCCTAGAACCAAGTAGACACTGTTATACAGTATACATAGGCTTAATCTACATTATTATATTATAAGTCAGTCTCCACGCAGCAAAGAACCTCACTAGCTGAATATAATTATTAGACCTGTATTGTTTGTTTTATACGTTAATAAATGTATAAACTATATCTATTCTAATTGATAATATTTAGGCCTATTCTTTAAAATATTCGAATCTTGAAATTTCCGGAGAAGGACGACTAGGCTAAGCGATTTTTTTAATAACTCGAGATCAGAGTTAAATTAATAGTTAGTTATTCATTGCTTACAGAGTCCAGCGGACTGCAAAGAGTCGAATCAGAACCACAAAATCAAGACAACTCGAGATCAGAGTTAAATTAGAAGCTTATTAGTTATTCATTGCTTACAGAGTCCAGCGGACTGCAAAGAGCCGAATCAGGACCACAAAATCGAGACCACAACTTCGCAAGTAGTAGTAGTAGTAGTAGTATAGTTATTTAGTTAAATCTTTAATTTATTTATTTGTTTTGTTTGTGTGTTGTTGTTGTTGTTGTTGTTATTGTTATTATTATTATTATTATTATTATTATTATTATTATTATTATTATTATTATTGTTTGTTTCTTGTTATTATTATTATTATTATTATTATTATTATTATTATTATTATTATTATTATTATTATTATTATTATTCCTACTTTTAAAAAAATAAAAGAATAGTGTGCTGCTGTGCGTGCTCAATTGTGTAAATATGGTCAGTGACGTTTTGTTTGTTTTTGCTGAAGTTGGGTGTAACCCGAAATATTCAGATGGTGTTACTGGTTATTTTTTCTTATAGATTTAACAAAGATTTCAGATGATTTATAGAAATTTCCGCCCGCCACGCAACATTTTTTTAATACGTGTTTCTCATTAAAATACATATAATTGAAATACATATAACAAATTTACTGTATCAGTTAAAAAGAATAATATTAGTTAAATAAATAATTGCTTTGGTGCTTGCAATAAAAATATCACTGTTTTTTGAGACCATTATAAACTTGCTTTGCCTTGTGCTGAAGGGACATCAACGTATCCATAGCGCTTTGAAGTTTTGTCATGGTTTTATTGTTGATATAGATGTGAAATCGTTGTGCTTTATGTGTTATGTATTACTTTTACTCCTTATTACTAATTGTGTCAGTATATTATTCATCATAAAATAATAATAATAATAATAATTGCTTCAAAATGCAAATTTCGACTTGAGCTTGAAGCTGTGCAGATCGAAATAGAATTAGATCTAGCAGTGGCTATTTTTATGCACGGATGTTTCACCACAGGCTCTGAAGTCTTTTCTTTTGTCTTTGTAAACTCCTAAATACGTACGTAATATAGTATGTAATTGAGGCCTACGAAAGACGAGACTTCCAAGCCTGTGGTTTCACGTAGTCCTGCCAGCATTCGTTCGTAAAACATCGGATAGCTTCGCTCGACTCGGAGAGCTTCGTTCGACTTCGGTAATTGCCTTTTTCGGGAAAGTGACTGGAACTAAGTTGGAAAAAACAAGTTCGCTGCCCTCCCACCTCTTTTTCTGTCTCGCTCTTCTTCTGCCTCCTTGCACCGTACCTTGTAGGCCTGGTGATGTGGCATACCATCTGAGTTTCCGTTTCTTCATCACTTTGTGAGCATGTCGTCGTGTTGTCCAATGGCTTGTGTGATGGTCTGTCGGACTTCGAGCTTCGTCGTTGGTGATGTGCTGGGTATAGGAAATGCCCAGAAGTCTTCTTTAGCACCTCATCTCCATCCTTTGTATTCTTCGTTGTAGATCTGCTGTGAGGGTCCATGTTTCGCAAGCGTATAGGAAGATGGATATGACAAGGGAACGCAGAAGTCTTACCTTGGAATGTAGACTGATGGTCCTGTCTTTCCAAATGGGCGTCAACCTTGTCAGGGCAGCCGTTGTTTGTGCGATCCTGGAGAGGACTGCCTGTCGGAACTCATTGTCTGATACAATGGATCCTAAATATTTGAAACTATGCACTGCGTTGAGGGATTGCCCTTGGAATTTGATGTCCGTGTTGATGCCATTGGTGTTGTTTGTCATCAATTTGGTCTAAGACGTGCGTACAGTTAAAACCCTGATAATCTGGGAAAGATCTAACAGTTATATTGAACCGGACATGCTATACTATAGATCCTGACAATCTCGCTTCTCATAGCTTCATAAAGGATTCATGATGCTGTGTGCGAACCACGGGGGTCTTCTAAATCCTCGTTGTGTAGCGAAATCTATCATCAGCTTTTCTGGAGCGAAACATGCCGCTAAATGTAGAGGTCTTATAAATCCTCGTTGTGTATCAAAATCTATCATCAGCTTTTCTGGAGCGAAACATGCCGCTAAATGTTGATTACCTAAGCACAGATCTAGGTGTTTTCATTGCTATTAAATATATATATCTATAGGGATGGAATATCTGAGTTGGTAAACGCGTCAAGGCCGTATTTTAAGTTTAAAGGCTCGATCCCAAAAAAGAAAAAAAGGAAAAACGAAAGATAAACGAAAAACAAAGAAAGCAACAAAGAAAAACATGCCGCTTAAATCAGACTAGATCTAGCTGTTTCGTTGACACAATAACACTAGGTCGTGCTTAACACCCTGAGCTGCGTTTCTTTAGCCAAGCAAATCAAGTTGAGACAAGAAAAACAAGGCAAGCGCGTTTCTTAGCGCCCGCTTGCGGCAAGCAAAACAAGAGGCTTGGCGAGCAAAGCCAAGCATATCTTCGACATACTTAATTCAAGCACAAACATGGCGACTGTTACGCATGGATCTAAGTTTGACGACGGGTCTTTCTTTAATGTAGACACGGAGGCGTCATTTTGGAAGAAACCTTCAGCACTGTAAGTTATATTTATGTATATTCTTGAATTTTGCATGCAGTTTTGTATAATTGAAGGTATATTTTATCCAGGAAAGCATGCAAGTTCCTCGGAATGCTCGATCGTTTTGTTGTTGTTGTTCCAGTTTACGAGGAGGTAGAGATCTTATTTTGTTACCGTTATTTGGCTTAGTTGAACTTTTCGTACCAGTTTTCGCTGTGGCTTGATATTTTCTTCTTTTGATTGGCAGGCACCAAAGAATTTGTTGAGAAACCGACGCCGTCCATCATTTTTTTAAATTAAAAAACAACAACAACAACAACAAACCCACAAGGAACATGATAAATTTAATTTGATCTGTACACAAAGGTGCAAATTCAATATGCACCATTACCGGGCTGGTCTAAATGTGAACCTTCAAGTAGGCTACAAGCTCTTAGTAATAGATTCATAATCATTTAATAAAGTAATACTTGTGAGAGTTACAATGACATAAAGCGAGCGTTGTGACCGAGTGGTCTAAGGCGGGACTAATTTTTTGCCTTGCCCACAGGCTAGAAAGAAATGGTGCCTGACAGGTGCGGGATCGATCGATGTTTTTCCGAATATTATTTACTTTTGACTCGGGCAACGTCTCTGGGGTTTTCTCCGGGTACTCCGATTTGCTCCCCCAGCGACATTTGAGAACATATTAGATAGGTTGGGTTTGGGTACGCCATATGCTGCGACTACGCATTCCGCAGGGGAGGCCGGCCCATAATTTCCCGATACAAATGGACAATGAAGTGTAAAAAAAAAAAAGCTTTCTTCTTCTTGGAGAAAATCTAACCTATATGGGCCTATATATTTCATTATTAATGTTATTTTATTTTTGTTGTTGACATACATAAGAGCACTCGCATCAATGGTGAGTGATTCCATGGATCTTTAGGTAACCTACTATCAGACGTTGTTTTGGCAGGACAAGAGGGGGACTTTCAGGGTTATGCTGGTGAGCTGGCCAATGTTGTGCTGGTGAAGGAAGGTGTGCATTTAGATGTGGCTGGTGTGCAGAGGAGCCAAATCTACAAGATCCAAGACCCTCCTGCCACCAAAGAAAAGATACCTCCCGAGTCTGAAGGTGGAGACGTGTGCGTGACTGCTGCGACTTCTTTACCACCCCTCCAGGCATAGCATGTCTGTGTGTGCGCGTGTGTGTATGTGTCTGTAACGGCTATTTCTCATACAATAAAGGACGGATTTAGTTTACTCTTATTCTGTTATTATATAGAATTTTATAATAATATAAGCCTCAAACAAAGTTTATTCATTTCGGTTGACCTCATCATGTTTGTTTCAATATAGAGTTAGTACAGATGCGTGGTGGCTAGTGCAAAGCAAATGATGATGCTATTAGATACGCCTTTCGGGTGTGGTGTGTAGTGGCTGTAGCAAGGTGAGGGTTCCTACTTATTTTGTTCATTTGTATGATCTAAACAGGCTTTATTTATATTTCACAATTTGTCTCAAGGGGCAAACAAAATGTGCCAGTCAGAACATTTTAGTTTTAGTCATTTTTATGCACGGTGTATTTGTGTGTGTTGGTGTATGTGTGTGTTAGTATAGTGTTCTTTGCTTGCTAAATTTTAAGTTTTGTATTATTCTCAGTTATTAGTTTATCATAATTGTCATGCAACTTATATTTGATTGTCACATGTACAGCCGCAAGTACATGTATTGCCCGACTTAGTGAATGCATCGTTGCCAACTCAGTGTAAAACTTTTATGTTTTCACGTTGATTAAAATGACGAGGACGTCATTTTGTTGGCAGGAGCGAATGTGGTAGTCATGTCTATGAGTTGTGTGTATGTGTGTGTTGGTGTGTATACTTTTTGCCATACATGCATGTCGTTTTTAAAATGTGTGTGAAGTTTGTACAATAATAAATGTTATGGGCATTGAAATGTTGCTTCATTGTTTTCTTTTGGTAACCATCCCATCAAGTTGAAATTAAGGAAACCGCTGATGTGTGCTTTAAACATTCGTAAACATCGCTTGCATGCTCTAGTTACATATGTCATTTTATGCTAGACCGATCAATACACCTTACATGTACACTCATTGACAACAACAACTATAAATTTTGCACGGGCTCCACACGACACGGTTGTTTTGTTTGCGTCTCCAAATAACTAAGCTGCCAGGCAAAATACTATCTGCACAGGTGACATGACAGTTTGTCATTATTTTCCTTCCACCTATTCAAATGAATGAAACAGATCTGCACTGCAAAATCATAGTTAGTGCGTGTGTGAGTGCTCGTGAGTGAGTATGTGTGTGGTGCGTGCGTGCGTGTGTGTGTGTGTGTGTGTTTAGTTTGAGAGTCATTAGTTTTTGTTTATAAGCTTACTGTTAATAGTTCATGAGGTTTCTTCGTTCTGTTTTATAGTTAAAGTTGTTCTTATTCAAGTAAGCGCCTAGAGCTAGGTCTAGATTAGATTAGGCGCATAAATAATAATTTAAAATAATTATGATAATAATAATAATAATAATAATAATAATAATAATAATAATAATAATAATAATAATAATAATAATAATAACAGTTTGTGCACTGTCACTGCCTGAATCCGAAGACACCTCCTCTAAAGCTATCGCCTTCACAATGCACTTCGAAACGTACGCCATTTTCAAAACAAACTTGCTTCTGCTGGTCGTTTCTTAGGCACTCTTGATACCGCTTGGCCCGCGACGAGCATGCTTGTTTGGCTCGCGGCCTAAGAAACACAGCTCTGGCCTGTGGGGGTCCCGGACTAGCTAGTATTGTTCCTTTAGTCTCCGGTGAAGGAAGATAGCATCTCTCATAAGGATTATATAGACGATGCTATTAATAAACACCAGTCCCCTCTCTTCAGGCGAGAGAGCTCTACTACAAGTGTTTTGAACAAATATTTTGCCTCCCTTGAGTTGGTAGAGCGTCAAGGCCGCGTTTCAAGGTTGAGGATTCGATCCCCGTTAAACTCAAGCATTAAACTTACTAATCCGTCCGCGGTGATTGTTTCAGAGCGTTGTGAGTGGGATTGAGTGGAAAGATTATGATTAGATGGAGTTGATGGGTCTCAATCTCTTTCACCCACCCGTCACCCCATCCTTCTCCTCCCCCTCTTTTTGTTGTTGTTGCTGAGCTGCGGCTGTCATGCTTTCTCTGAGAAAGCAGATCGAGTTTCACCATCAACCTGGGTGACTAATACTATCCAAAAAGCTCATTCAAAATTCAATTTAGCATACAGGCATAGTCCAAATCCCACTGCGTATCTGAGACTCGCCGTGGCTCGCAATTTGGTTCTCGCTATCATACATGTAGGCAATTTGGTAAGCCTCGGTTACCCTCAGATACGCTTTGTGAGTATCTTGTTTATAATGCACGCTTACACTATTAGCCCAAAACAGAGTGGGGATGTACCCGGGGCAAAGCGTTCTTCGCTATAATTGGAAACGCGATTGCAGCCCGAGGCTGAAAACTAGCCTGAACATTCAATATATATCAGCAATATATGCTGCAGAAAGGTTGATATGATTATCACTGCACTAGAGACGAGTTCCC
>JBAHVR010000145.1:237500-250000 GCA_036898135.1 Oncomelania hupensis
TTCATTCATCGCAGTAAAGCTGTAACGTTACCCTAGTGTGCGACGTGGACGTTCAGCCCAAACAACGAGTGAGGGGATAAAACTCAAACAAAAGAACTAACACAAAATGCCAGAAGTACAATCACACTCTTTTATTCAACAACAAACGCGCACACTCACAGGATGATGGGAATCTAAACCACCCTCCACCCCTATCTAGAACCACAACCCAGTATTTACTGAACAATTACCCCCCTTGTCTAACCTGAAAACCCCAGAACTATACACAAGCAAAATGCCCACAACAATATGTAACAATAACAACAATCAATTAGATTTCATATAAATACAATTTCGAACTGAGTAAACAAATCAGCAAATCTTAGAAATAGTATTGAATAAACTAACTTATAATTCAATATCTCTGTTCTTAACTGAGCTCAGAATAAACTATAGAAGATGATCACACAGATAATAGAAGTAATTCACACGAAGTGCTGGCGATGTAGTTATGTTTTATGTGCGTGAAATGCAAATCTGTGTGTGTGGGTCGGTGCGATGTAGCTGGTTTCCTGTAAAACCCCGATGGAAAGCTCCCGGTCGTCCGAAGTGCCAGGGCAAGTCCCGGCGGCGATGGAGGGTCACACCCAGCAGCGGCGCCCACGACAAAGGAAGAACGTGACGGTGGTGGTGGCGAGGCCCGGCAACGTCCACACCTCACAGTGGTAAAGGCAGCGGCTTCAGAGGCTGAAGTATATGCGGCACAGTCGTACAGCAGTAGTAATAATAGTAGTATTAGTAGAATATAACAGCAGTAGATATAGCAGTAGATATAGGCCCAATCTGTCAACAAATAAATTGTCTCACTAGTTCATCCTCAAAAAATGTAAACACTGCATAACAAATACTCCTTCCGCCGTCCGCCATCTTGACCTGTTTATACATGCATCTCAATAATCCAATGCAATTCTTAATTCTAATACTTTATATTTCTTTCATAAAACATGGTTATTTATATAAATATACATAATTATTACAATTGCACTTCCAGTCACACAATCCCGATTCGTCCCATCCTCACCTCCGTCTTCCTCACCCCTTTCCATGTTATAGCACATTATCTCCCTTCATTCACAATTATCTCTATCACGCTATAATGCATCATCACTCTTCCCTCATATTCATCACCTTCCTCACCCCTCTCCAACATAGTACATTGTTTCCCTTCCTTCACATTCACCACCCCTCTCTCTCTCTCTTTAACATGCATACTTCCTCATCCACCTTGACCCCATTTTTGGCAACAACATCAACAACATTATTCATCCTAAACATTTAAACAAGAAAATTATAAGAAAATCATATTAACATCAATAACTACTATTTATCAACATACATCCTTTTCCCCCTCATTCATTCACGTACGCAGGCTCGGAGTGCATAGCCACTAAGGAAATGAATTACAGGATTCACACTCACCTTTTAGTTTTCGGCCTGTGACACACGGATACACGTACACATACACAACACCACTATACAGCACAAAACAGTACACACTGGTTATCCATTTGAGAGAATCAAAGTTCGTTCTGTGCTAATGCTATGCTTTGCACTGTAGCATCTCAATACTGACGAGGTTCTTGAGCCTTGGAAGGTGCCTAAAACGAAGGCCACACAACCTTAAGAGAGAATCTTACACTTATTCCTTCCTGAATAAATGGCGATTACAGTCTTTCCACCACAGTCTTTTAGTCATTCTTGTCCCGACGAGGTACAAGACCTTGGGTGGTTCGAAACATCGAGACTCAACTCTTACAGAAGTACTTTACTCTAACCTGACTCAACACTGTTACAAAGTTACTTCTGTCCAAAAAACCGACTGCTCGCAAAAGCTTCCAAAATGACTCTGCCAACTAAATCATATACCAATTCACAGCACAAGGTATCGAGTCCAGCTCAGTAACCCGTTTTCCCACTATGCATTATGCGCTAAGCGTTAAACACGTGAAACCCACACATACTTATCTTTCATACGCAGTAGAAAAAACTGCAGATACAACTATGTACACTGCATCACTAGAGATGTGCAACTCTGCATGATATGTAGGCTTAACTACCTCTAGTGTGTGCTGAAAACTCGTGTCGTCACAAAAGCCATAGCCTGACATTGTCAAAAAGGTAAATGATCGATCTTTTGTTTCACCGCAATTTATTTATAATATTATTGGATTATGCTTGTGAAGTCTTGCCATGTTTTATAATTGTGAATGTTAGTAAAACTTTGCTTGACCACGTGGCTGACCCACGCGACCGGTTTTCAAGACCACGAGGTAGCAGAATAGATCCATCAAAGATCTACCCATTCTCCGAACCACTCGAAATGACTTTTGGACTATGAAGTTAATCCTCGTTATATTACGTTTTGGACATTTAAGTTAAGGTAGTGATTAGATAATTAGATATAGAGTAGAGGAAATAAATGGGTGATATTTACTGTTAACAAATGGCTGGACTACCTATGTTTCATAGCCGTGCGAGAGCTAGTGTGTCAGTGAATCTTTACACTTTTCTCCCTATCTCTGTAATCCCATCCTCCCACAGACCGGGCCAAACTAATAAATGTATTAAGATTAGTCATAGGGCGATCTAACTAGCCGATCCCCGCAGACGAAAGGCGAGTGGGTAATAGCATTCCATTGTGCAAAGCCCAGCAACAATGGAATCCACCGTCACATCATCATCATCATCACCATTATCATCATCATCGTCGTCGTCTTCGTCATCATCACCATCATCATCATCGTTGTCATCGTCACTATCATCATCATCACATTGTCGTCATCATCATCATCGCCATCATCATTATCATCACATCTTCACCTTCATCGTCATCGTCAACATCCTCATCATCATCACCACCATCGTCAACATCATCATCATCATTTATCATCATCACCGTCGTGGTCAGTATTACATACTCCTGCTAACGAAACTGACCTCGACCCCCTAATCACAATCGTGCTTCAGTTTTGCGTCGCGTCATGTCGTGTTAACTGTCCTAAGTTTCCATTTTACGCCAAATAAGCGTGATCGCACCTTCTGCAATGGAACTCATTTGAAAGACACTCGCTGGCTCCATTAACGTCTCTTCCCCTTCCCCCTCTCCCTCTCTCTAACTCCGTCCCTTACCACCTACCCTACCATCCCACCCGCAATCACAGCTTTTCAAATTTATGAATATATAATCGACTAGTCATTTCTTTAGCGTGAATAAGATATTTTATGTGCTGTTGTTGTTTTTGGTGGTGGTGTTTGTAACGGTGGGTTCTATTGTTGCTGGGCTCTGAAATGGAATGCTATTATCCACACGTCTTTCGTCTGTGGGGATCGGCTAGTTAGATCGCCCGATGACTAATATTAATACATTTATTTATTTGGTCCAGTCTGTGTGAGGATATGGTTACAGAGATAGGGAGAAACATGTAAAGATTCACTGACACACTAGCTCTCGCACGGCTATGAAACATAGGTAGTCCAGCCACTTGTTAACAGTAAATTTCACACATTTATTTCTTCTACTCTATATCTAATTCTAAACAATATATTAACTTAAATGTTCAAAACGTACTACAGCTAGGATTAACGTAACAGTCCAAGATTCACTTCGAGTAGTTCGCTCTTTGATGGGTCTATTCTGCTACTGTTCTCGATACTTGCTACTGTCTCATCACTGGGCTTTGTTCTAGTTTTGCCTAATGTTCGTTTTCAGGAGAGTGGACTATCGCACAGTCCTTATAGCTCAGTGTGTGTGCATTTCTTCTGGAGCACTTAACTTGATCGTTGAGGTGCGTTGCTGTTGTTGCCTGGTCTCGTTTGTTGACTACTGAGCTATCGTAGCGCTGTGCTCTCTGTATTATTGAAGGCCAAATGTCAGGGTTGACTCTCAGTGGTCTATCTCCTGCTTCGGACCAAGCCTGCTAGTCTGCAAAACATAAGACGAGTTTCTGCAATGCCTTGTTTACAAAGGGTGTGCAGAGCGTCGCACTGTTGGCTGAAACAGCCCTCAGCGAGATCGCTCCCCTTATATAGATAAGCGAAGAACAATCTTCCATGTCCGTGGTCCACTGGAATCTCCAACATAATTCCTATACATATATACATCATGGCTAACATAAACACATGGAGAAGTAATTAATAATATACAAATTCTCCGTTACAGCCACTGATATGCAATAATATGAATGGGAGACACAACAGTGGGTCCTTTGGGGCTACCTCATGGTGTCGAAACCGGTCGCGTGTTTCATCCACGTGGTCAAGCAAAGTTTTACTAATATTCGCAATAATAAAACATGGCAAGACTTCACAAACATAATCCAATAATCATCTCAATAAATCGAGGTGAAACAAAAGATTGATCATTTACCTTTTTGACAATGTCAGGTTATGGCTATACTGCGATGAATGAATTTCACCCGTCACCTGCGTAGTCTTATGAGAGAGATCTTTCAACGAGCGTCCTTCTCGTGTGAGGGTTAGACAAAGACTGACTACCTTAACCCTGTGGTCAGCTTAAGCCCGCGAAATCTCCCGAGATACCTGAGCGCCCTCTAGCGGATCTTACGGATATAGGCCAGCTGGATGAGGTCACTGCCTACCCTAGCGAGATTTCACCCTACCTATGCTTAGAATAACACTAACTTGTGTCGTCTGCTAAGCATCGACTTCAAGATACAAAGGCCAAAGCAGGATGAACTTTTAAGGCGAGGAGCCTTACTGCAGTGTCTAAAACTTTCCTATTGTGACAGTGTTGGTATTGACGTTGGTGTTGGTGTTGATGTTGGTGTTGGTGTTGCTGTTTGGTTGATTGGTTGATTGGTGTTTTTGTTTTTTTGATTTGGCTCGGAAGAGTCCGCTGGACCTAAAACAATAATCATGTAATGTAATGTAATGTAATGTTGTTGTTGTTGTTGTTGTTGTTGTTTGGGAGCAACTTTGATCTTGGCCTCAACCAAAGTTTTTTTTTTTAAGGAGAGCACCATGCATTAAGACCATTGATGAGAATGATTGAAGGGATTCATTTCAGCTTTCAACAGAGTCAGCATGTCCGCAATCCTTCTGGAATGTAAATTTTTCTCACCGGAAAACAACAACTCCATCCATTGTCTGTTTAACAGTGACAGGTCAAAAGGGCCAATGAATGAACTACGTCGTAATTTCTTATAGCTAAAGCGGCAAACTTTGACTTCGCTCCTTCGACGGATCCTTTTAACATTCACAGTGAGTTTTGCCACACTTTAAAAATATAAGCTTATAACAAACAATAACTCTTTTGAAAGTATAGTTGTTGTTTTTGGTTTTTTTAAAGGAATAAATTCCGTAGTTCTTGTGCCTATTAATAGCTAGACAGCCAGCATTGTGAAGCTAAAAATCGCAACTACCAATACCGGTAAGAGACAGAAACAGTTAAAAAAATTTAGCTCGAAAGTTGTTCGTTTTAGGTTGATGAAATAAATCCTACCCTACCCAAGACATAAATAGAAAATTCAAGCTTTTGCGGTTGGTTTGAGCAACGAACACCCGCTTTATCATTGTTTAATTTTAATAACAATGCGAATTTTAGGGTAATGCCGGAATCGCCAAAAGTAAACAATGCTTTCGAATTGGGGCCTTTTAAAATGACCAAGAATAACCTTATGTAAACATGGAGAAACCCTCTGAACTTTGCAGACGTACCGGCTTACTTAATGATATGCAGTCTATCTGTACTTAGTATAGTGCTTACGTAATTATGTGTAGTCTATCTGTACTGAGTATAGTGCTTACTTAATGATGTGTAGTCTATCTGTACTTAGAACAGTGCTTACTTAATGATGTGTAGTCTATCTGTGCCTTCGTGGTCTGCTAGGGCATCTGACATGATGCGCTCTAGGAAGATGTTGAAGAGTGTTGGAGAGAGTAGGCATCCCTGACGCACACCGATTGTTGTTCTGAACCAGTTTCCGATGGCGCTGTTGTGGAGGACCAACCTCCGTTTTGCAGATGACATTGATGGATTGGCTGGAGAGGAACAAGAACTTGAACAGCTGGCACAGAGGCTTGACACCACCTCCAGAGCCTATGGAATGGAAATCAGTGCAGAGAAGACCAAAATGATGACCAACAACACCAATGGCATCAACACGGACATCAAAGTCCAAGGCCAATCCCTCAACACAGTGCATAGCTTCAAATATTTAGGAGCCATTGTATCAGACAATGGGTCCCGACAGGAAGTCCTCTCTAGGATCGCACAAACAACTGCTGCCCTGGCGAGGTTGAAGCCAATTTGGAAAGACAGGACCTTCAGTCTACATTCCAAGGTAAGGCTGCTGCGCTCCCTTGTCATCTCCATCTTCCTATACTCTTGCGAAACGTGGACCCTCACAGCAGTTCTCCAACGAAGAATACAAAGCATGGAGATGAGGAGCTACAGAAGTGTCATGAACTGGCTAGTTTTAACTCTGCTCATTGACTATTTAGCCTTGTGTAGTTTTTGTAACAGTAGAGAGTCAGTATATAACACAGCAGCAATAAAAGTACACACCGCGAGCCCGACCCACGCTGCGTAGTTAATCAGCACTGTGTGCGAGAGTCGTAAATCTTTTACCCAATGAGAGCTTAGGCAAAGCGGTTCGAGCCAGTTTGACTGGGTCCGAGCCTAACACAGCTTTGGTCAGTTGGGAGGAATACACCGAAGTGTTAACAGCTAGAAAGCTAGCAGAGAAATCTCTCCACACTTAGACCAGGAAGCAGGACTTAGAATCTTAGAATTCTATCAAGTCACTACGGGCCTGAACTTGTCAAACAGGTAAATGAACACCCTTCTGTTTCATCGTGATATATTTGTATTATTGTTGAAATTATGTTTGAAGAATTTGCTATGCATAAATATGAATTGTTAATCCGAATTTGCCGTACCACGTGAAAGAGCCGACCACGAGGCGAAACACGACCGGTTGCGCCGCCATGTTGCATGCCGTACGGAACCACTGTTGTTTAACTTATATGTATGTTTGCCGACCAGTGGCTGTACCACTGAATGTTTATATTATTATTAATTCTGTATGTGTATAGTTAGCCACGATTGATATTTATGTATGTATAGGAATTTAGAGTTGAGATTCCAGTGGACCCCGGAAGTAGCAGAATGTTCGTCGCTTATGTATCACTGAGGGCTACTTTGGCTTTCAGTGAGACGCTCTGCACAAACCGATTATTCAGGGTTGTGCAGAATTTCGTCTCTTATATTACAGACGAGCAGGCGAGCTATCCCGAGCTATCCCGAGCTATCCTGTGCACCCCACTCCACAGAAACGACTAGTTGGTTGAGGAGACTCTGCCGCACAAGCCGGAAAGAGCTACCTTGAAAAACACCCTGTCAGACCCCACAGCGTGGCAAGGGAACCCAACTACACAACGACAAAGGTGTCCCAGAAGCTACCTCACAGAAGGACTTCGACCGCACCATCAGAAAGTTAAGTGTAATCAACGAAGGTGCACTTAAACTGATCATAACAGGACCACAGTAGTCCAACTCTTCAGAAACTGTAAAACGGACCACAGTAGTCCAAATCTACATGAAATATAATAGCAAGTGCCCGAGGAAGATATAACAGCTGCCTAGACTATCAGCGATCGAACTATTAGCCGTAACTGTGACTTTTTAAGTTAGATTAGTACTTAGAGAATCTTGTATAGAGTAGAAGAAATAAATGTGTGAGTTTAACTGTTATCAAGTGGCTGGACTACATATGATTCATAGCCGTGTGAAAGCTAGTGTGACAGTAATCTTTTACCATTTTTCTATCTATTTCTGTACCCCAACCTTAACACAGAACGAGCTAAACAAATAAATTTATTAAAGTAATTCATAGGGTGACTTACTAGCAGTTCCCACCGAATAAACGTGAGGGTCCATAATTCCATTGTGCAGAGCCCATAAACCCCACGTGACACTTTAATTGGCGAGCCTAGCTAGGATCTGTGTATAATAGGAATTGGGTATAACCGGACCTAAGTACAATAAAATTAGATAACAACAGTAGAGGTAGAATAACTTAGAATAGTGTAAGGGTATAACATTGACTCAGTTTGGGTGCACTGTTCTTTAGTTAAAAACTTGTTTGCTTCAATTATTTTTGTGCCTGTATGTTGCATTGTTCTTTTGCAGGTTTTGCTTAAATAACTGTTGTATGCCATTTGACTCTTGTTTTATTCTATTATTGATTACGAATTGTATGGTCTTTGCATTGTTTTTATTGAATTGCAATATTGCTAGTGTTTTGGTATTCCACGTGATTCAGAGGTTGTTCATAGACACGTTTGACAATGTCGGACCCAGTGGCCTTGAGATTGCGCTTCAAGGAATTAGGGGAAGCCTTACACTTAGCAGGGGGAGACCTAATTGCGTATATCAATGCAGAGGTAGAGAAACAGGAGGCTAAGGCAGAGAGAGCAGCAGAGAGAGAGGCAAAGAAGTTAGAAGCGGAGAGAGAGGCGAAGAAATTGGAAGCAGAGCAAAAGAAATTAGAACTAGAGCAGAAGAAATTAGAGGCAGAGAGAGAAACGAGGAAATTAGAGCTAGCAGCAGAGAGAGATGCAGAAGTTAGGAAATGGGAGTATGAGAGGGCAGAAAAAGAAAAAGAGAGGGAAGAAAAGGAAAAAGAAAGACAGCATGAGTTAGAGCTAAGAAGATTGGGATCAGGAGCTTCAAGTTCTTCCTCAACCCCTTCCCACTCAGATCAGCTAGAAGTAGCATCCAACCCTGTACAAGGAATATCATTTCCACTGGGGACATTCAATGAGAGAGAAGAAGGTCTAGATCTCTATCTGACTAGGTTTGAGCATCTAGCAACAGAGTACAAACTAGATCCCACTCATTGGTCTTTCAAGCTTAGTCAAGGGCTTAGAGGAAAGGCTTATGACATTTACAGTAAGCTACCGACTGACAGAGTGACTGACTATCACAAAGTAAAAGAGGCACTCCTAACGGGATTCGAACTAACAGGAGAATGCTATCGGCAAAAGTTCCGCACCAATCGGAGAGTGAAAGGAGAGAGCTATGCGCAGTTCGCGGATCGGTTGTCCACAATGCTGGATAAGTGGATTAGCCAGTCAGCCACGGCTAAGACGTATGATGGACTGACAGAACTGTTAGTATGGGAACAGCTACGGGAAACCATGACCCCCGAGCTGAGAACCTTCTCAGTAGAGCAGGGCGCGGAAAGACTGGAAGATCTGGTCAAGGTCGCAGATAGGTACGTGGCCGCACACGGAGAAGCCAAGAGCTTCAGGCGAGACCTAAAGCCTAACGGGAAAGAGGCACAGAAACGAAGCCCTAACCGAGAAGAGCGCACCGCGAATAAGCCGAATAACCCCAGACCTGGGCAAAATAAAGGACCCAACACGGAATTCGGGAAAAGAGGTCCCGCAGAACAGAGACGGTATTGTTCGTTCTGCAACAGAAACAATCACTCCACCGCAGAATGTTTCAAGTTGGCCGCACAACGTAGGGAAGAGCGCGAAAGCAGGCCAGCGCACAGAGTTCTAACTCAAAGCAGCGGTAACAAGCCACACACAATCGGAGATCACCCATCGGTGACAGACACGGTCAAGGTCAACGGAAAAGAAGCGAACTGTCTGTATGACACAGGTCTATCATACGACGCGATAGTTAGCGAATCTCTTGTATCGCGCGCGGACTTGACAGACAAGACAGTCGACTTACAAGGAGCAGACTTGACGAAACCGACGACTACTTGCCCAATAGCTTGGATAGAAGTAGAGAGTAGGTACGTCACAGGACGAATCCAAGCAGCTGTTTTACAGAAACCCCTGTATGATCTAGTGCTAGGTTGTAGGTATGTGTTCTTAGGCACGCCCCCTAAAACTGTAGAGATAGCTGCAGTGCAAACCAGGGCCCAAGCTAAAACCCAACCACCCCAGCCCGAGTTCGCTCCGAATCCAGGACTCGAAGAGATCAAAACAGCACAGAAAGAAGACACCTCGATAGCGAAGTGCTTCCAGAAGCTACCCAAGGCGCACACATCCCCCGCACAAGGGAGACTTCTACATGGAAGAGGGAGTTCTACATCGACAAGGAGATGGAGATCACACCCAACTAGTACTACCAGCCACCCTTCGAGCCCAAGTACTAGAATTAGGCCACAGCATGCCACTCAGCGGACACATGGGAATTGGAGCCACAGTGCAGAGAATCAGCGCACACTACTATTGGCCAGGAATCACGGAGGATGTCAAGCGCTACGTGAAATCTTGCCACCAATGTCAACGATATTCCCCGCGACATCACACCGTACCAGTTACCTTAGGACCATCGGTAGTAGTCGGCGTGCCATTCCAGCAAGTCTCAGTAGACATAGTAGGACCACTGCCCATGACCAAGAAGCGGAACAGATTTCTACTCACACTCGTCGACGCATGTACGATGTGGTGCGAAGCAGTCCCATTGCCAGCGATCGACACCAAGAAGATCGCAGATGCACTCATCGCCATCTTTACCAGAGTCGGATTCCCGGACAGCATTAGAACGGACAACGGATCTCAGTTCACCGGCCGCCTGATGCAAGACGTGTTCGAGTTGATACAAGTTCATCACATTCGCACACCACCATACCACCCAGCCAGCAACGGACAAGTAGAAAGACTGAATGGAACCCTTCTCACCATACTCAGGAAAGTCGCCGACGACAATCCAGAAGCGTGGGACACCTACGTGAATGCGGCACTGTTCGCATACCGAGAAACGCCCCATGCAGCCACAGGCTACACCCCGTCAACATTGCTATTCGGCAGACCTCTAGCAGGACCGCTAGAAGCCCTACGCAGAAGTTGGACGGAAGCCAAGATAGACGACACACCCAGAGGTGCCACCAAGTACGTCGCAGACCTGCAGGAAACCCTCAAAGCAACGTGGAAGAAAGCTGGTGAAGCACTGAAGAAGGCAAGAGCCCGTCAGGCGAAGTACTACAACCGCCACGCGAAGGACAGAGAACTGCAAGTCGGCGATCAAGTGCTACTCTTACTTCCAAGTGGAACCAACAAGCTGGACATCGCTTGGAGAGGACCGTACCGGGTGACTGCCAAGAAATCCAAGACAGTCTACCAAGTAGAGGTGAACGGGAGAGCCCGATACCACCACATCAATCTCCTCAAGAAGTATACGGACAGACCAGCGACCCCCAGCACTCACAACTTGTTAGCCATCGCCATCGCGGAAGAAGGAGAAAGCATGGAGACGAATGCAGTAGAGTATCCCCTGCATTCCAAAGAAACCTACAAAGACGTGATACTCAACGGAGACCTAGCCGCTAAACAGCAACAGCAAGTACGACAGGTCATTCGCCAACATCAGACTGTGCTCACAGACCGACCAGGGAGGACAGACCTCGTCGAAGTAACCTTAACGGTGACCGACCCAACACCCGTCCGCCAGAAGCTCTACCCGATGCCACTGTCTCAACAGCGAGCCATCAAGGAAGAGATAGACACTTTACTGGCAGCCGGAATCATCTCAGAGTCTACTTCACCCTACAGCGCAGGCACGGTATTGTTGCGAAAACCCAACGGAGAGCATCGACTGTGCATCGACTTCAGACTCCTGAATGCGGTAACGCAGTTCCAGCCAGAGCCACTCCCGGACCAGACCGACCTATTTGCCAAGCTACAGCGCGCTAAGTACTTCTCACGCATCGACCTCAGCAAAGGATACTATCAAATACCAGTACAACCACTAGTCCGAAAGTACCTAGCTTTCAGCACTATGGAAGGACACTTCGAGTTCAATGTACTTCCATTCGGACTCCACAACGCACCCAGCATCTTCAGCGCCATGATGCGAAAACTCCTGGCACCCCTGAGCAGCGAGCACCTACACTCGTTTATGGACGACATCCTCATCGCTACGCCTACGTGGGAGGAACATGTCACGCTCCTACAGCAACTACTCGCCCGCCTCAGAGACACGGGATTGACGGCAAGACCCACCAAATGTCAGATTGGATTCACGGAACTAGAATTTCTGGGACACACCATCAGTCAAGGAAGCCTGCGACCGGTAGAAAAGACAGTGAAACGCCTACTCGACGCTCCTAGGCCCAAGACCAAGAAGGAAGTACAGTCGTTTCTAGGACTCTGCGGCTTCTACCAGAAGTTCATCCCCAACTACAACAGCATCGCCGTACCACTGACTAATGGAACCCGGAAAATCGCCCCGGACAAAGTAGTATGGACAGCCGAATGCGAGACAGCATTCCAAACACTCAAGGACAGAATGACATCGGCGCCAGTACTCCACCTACCCGATTTGACTCAGCCATTCGTTCTTCGCACCGACGCAAGCGACTTAGGCCTCGGAGCAGTACTGCTACAGCGCGACCCCAAGAATGCAGAGACGCTATTCCCTGTCGCCTACGCCAGCAGAAAATTGAGACCCGCCGAGACCCACTACGCCACGTCGG
>JBAHVR010000146.1:0-102500 GCA_036898135.1 Oncomelania hupensis
GCGTATAGGGGACTACTCCCGAGGCTATTTCCTGCACTTTGTTTTATACTCATCTTTCAGGACAGCTGGATTCTAAAACCTCGACCATTGGTTCCAACACCAGCTCCCTCCTCCCCCTTCCCGTCAATCAACCCAGTTTCTCCCAAAACAATGGATTCTTTCCATAGAGCCCTCGACCAGATGACAAATCTGGCTCGTTGACCTCGTTAACCTCTGGCAGGCCAATTGCTCTTGAGTCTGGCACTTGCTGACACCCAGCAGACACAAACTCCTCCGCGGACCTTCCCACCGTCAACCGTTTCTAGTCCGACCTTCCGTTACCCGTTATGACAGACCGGGGTTGACATCTTCATGTTTCACATACCCCACTACAAACTCTCTTTTGCTGGCCGTCGTGATCCGTGGATCGTCTCAGTGCTTTGCCCTCTACCTGTCAGTCCCACTATATACTGCGCCCTATGACCTGTATGTAAGACCGATGGAAAACATTAAAACAATGAGCAGTGACACAAACACATACCCAAACAGCAGCATCCGAATTCAGACAGGGCACTCCCCTCTATATTCATCGTGTCAACAACCATCCAAACTAGCCATCACTATCAAACAACTTCTTTCGGATCTTGCTTCCACTTTGGAAGCAAGAACAGTATTGTCCATCTTTCACTTCAATTTCAGGCCTCATCTCAATAGCATACGAGACCAAGTCATGCCAAGCACGGAATGAAGACCAGGAGCGACGTTACACAATACAGGAAGATTAACAAATATGGCACTCTCCTAGATTAATCGAAGTGTGCCCGTTTAACTGAAAGAACTGCTTTTGCAAACCTTTGTGCGGCAACAGCTGGTTCAGTCAGGCATCTGGGAATTCGCCGTTGGTAGAATTGGTCGAATGTTCGTGGAGTGGACTACCCAGCAGTTTTGAGGATGTTTGCTAGAGGTAGTCCGGATTGTTCAGCAGCACTAGTACTAAGGGCAGACCTAGTACTGTGTGCTTTTAAGCATGTCACAGCGATGCCAGCCCGTTTCAAGCATTCTTTTACCCATCTGGAATTCTCATGTAGGATCACATAACTCAATGTTGTTGCATACTATGGGCTATATATACAGCCATTCCACCGTATGACATAAAATTTGGGGAAGGCCTAAAATGACCTTGATCTTCAAGATCAATGCAATAACGGAACATATATAAGGTCAATCTATCATCTCTAAATACAAGTTTGGACTTTATATCTTTCATAGTTTCGGATCAAGGTCACTTCAAAAACACTAATAAATGCTTTTTTTTTAAAATCTAGAAGGGCAAAGCCAATATGACTCACATGCTCCTTATGGAACCCAAAATCCTGGGTAACTGGTGAGCTATTCGACCTCTGACAAACATATAACGTTGGAAGGGCCTAAACACAGAACAGAACTGACTTCAGTGATTGAGAGCCACGATGTAGAACTCTTTACAGAGAGCACAGCCGTTTTACAAAGATGGATTGAATATTGCCAGTAGCTCTATAATCACACCCATAAAGCCTCTCATGAACTTGCTGGTCAGTAGAAAGCATCCCCGTTGGGGTGCCGGGGGTTTCACTATAAATAGTATCCCCACTTTCTGGAAATTTAGTGCTTTAAATTCCAACTGTCGCTGTCTTTCTCATTTGCTCTTTCTCATTGCTGCTCTGTTCTATCAATCTGCTATACTATCTTCTTCTTCGCTAGACCAGTCACCTACCTTTTTTCTTGAAAACTCTTCCGGGACAAGACTCCTTATTTGTGTGTGATCAGTGGAACAGTTTGGGAATATTGGACACTTTCTGCCAGGTGGTCACTAGGGCTTCCTATGATGTTATTATTTAGCAATGTAGGCATTTTATATGTACGTGTTTTGTTGATAATTTATAATGATGTTTGTATTCTATTTTGTTTTTGTGAACGGGAGTTCGATAAATTAGAGTATAGCCTCAGCGTCCCCTGCGTGGGATGCCTTTATTGTAAAGTGACTGGCTGATGGAGAGATTTCAGTTTTACCACTAGGGTTGTTTCAGCAGATCTTTTATGTGGATCAGGGATTGTCCGGTCCAGATTTGGCTCGGAAGAGTCCGCTGGAGCTAAAGCAATAATCATGTAATGTAATGTAATGTAGTAGAAAGCAGGCAACATAAGAGCCACTTCCAATGTCATCACTGACCTCATGTTTTTTTTTTTTTTTTTTTTTTTTTATCACTGAAGAAGGGCGTAGCCCGAAAGTCTTTGCTTTTATATTTTTCTTGGTGTTTTTTTTTTGTATTTTGTTTCTGATTTCTATAATGTTAAAAGAGGGGGTAGAGCAAGTAACCCATATTATAAAGACGGGTAAAGATTCAGGTATTCGCAATATTTGAGTAAAAATTCTGCTGAAGCATAGAGGGGAGGAGATGATGTGAGTCCTGACAGCCAACTGCCGAAAAAAAAAAAGGGAAAAGAAGGAAAGGCCATATGAGTGGATTCAGTCGCTGATAATTCTGAAAAGAACAAGCTGTGGCGAACAGCCAGTACAGGGCAACCAACACCAGCATCACCACAAACCTAGAAGTTGAAAGAGGTAGAGTCTTCTAAATATCCTGGCTCCATCATAACGAAGGACGGCAGGTCTTCTGCAAGTCCGTACAAGGCTGGGAATGGTCATGTCAACAATGGCAGGCCTGAACAAGATCTGGAAGAGCATTAAAAAAAAAAAAATTCATTTCTGCACCCAGGTGAAACTACTTAAGCCTTTGGTCCTGTCCATCCCGCTGCATGCACAGTTGCGAATGCTGGGCATCCAGGCGTTTGAAATGAAATACAGAATTCAGAATCTTTATTGTCCCCACAAACACCTGCAAGGAAATTCTTAGTGCAGTGTCCATCTGATATAAAATCTCAAGCAATAAAACTGTAACAACACTAAGCTGAAAATAAATAATAATGATGATGATATCTACAGTGATTAAGATCATAACGCTATCACACACACACACCAATGAACACACACACGCGCGCATTAATACACACACCCCCCCCATATTTATATATAGGCCTACATATATATATATATATATATATATATATATATATATATATATATATATATATATATATATATATATATATATATATATATATCGCCACCTCTATTATTTTCAAGTGGGCGCCTGTACAATGATGTCTTCTGGGGTTCAATGCCATTGCTATGTCACCGAAGGAGGTACAGCACGTGGCCCTGAAAATGCTATTGTGACTCAGATTGCTGGAGTATTTTAATGGTGTTGTACTAGAAACAAAGGGCTGCAGACAGTATAGAACGGTGCAATGCGCAATTCGTTAATACTGTGATAGCATGAAATTATACACAACTTTGATGGACGTATAGTTTTCTGCCATCCAGGGACTGAGCCAAAACAAGAGAGAGCAGCGGTAAGTGGGTCAATGCATCCCTTTTCACTGTATCACTAAGACTGATATTTTGCTTTCCAAAAACCTATTGTTATTATTGTACAGTGTTTCACTCCTAAATTCATTTAAGAGATTCAGAATACCAAAACTAATTATACTATTTAAAACTAGTCTAACATATAAATTTAATAATTGCATAATCACAAATTAAAATCTAAATTACATTTCAATGGCATCTCAATAGTCTGTCTCTCTCCCTCCCCACTCTCTCTCCCGTCCCTCTCCACCTCTGTCTTTTTCCTCTCTAATGTACTTATGTAGCAACAACACAGCATTTTTTCAAACACCCCCCCCCCCCCCCCCCCCAAAAAAAAAAAAAAATAAATAAAAATTTTTGCTTAAATTTAATACAGGAAAACATGTATATTGCAAAAAAATTTCATTTTTGAACATAAGTCGAAAACGTTTTTTAAATCCATTACAGAAAAAACGCCAAATCAGCATTTTCAGCTCGTTTTCCATTTTAGGTGACCGGCCGATGGCCTGCGTATATATTGGACAGAATGTTAATTTAACGCTTTAATAAGTTAGTCCTTGATGTGATCTTTGTAAACAAATAATAAAAAGCCCCTCAAACTTATGTATCATGCATGCAGGGTTGATAGCCTTTACTTTTTTTCTTTAAAGAAATACATTGTCTTTAATTTGGGTAAAACGTTAAAGAAATAACTTTTCTTTATTTTTTTCGAAAATTAAACAAATAAATTTTCTTTCTTTTTTTTAAAAAGAAATAAATATTTGTTAAATACATGAATGGTTATTTATTGCTCAACTCAGACCCCCAAAAAGTGGTATGCAGTTAAAAAAATTACATACAACTTGTGTTAGAATTCATGTAATCTATGAACATACTGTAAAAAAAAAAATCAAGAACAAATAATGTGATTTGATTTCATATTTTATTAACAACAAGAATCGAGATATTAGACTAATTTATTTTTATAATCTGTCCTTGCAACACTCATTCACACTCCTTCCAAGCATTTTAACCCACGCACACCAATGAGACAAAGAAATTAAACTAAGCATTCAAATACAGCAGCTAGAATAAAAAGAATCTAAATTTAAAAATGAGCGTCTCGGCTGACTTTCCTCCAACAAGTCGTATTCCATAAAGGCTTCAAAAAATTTTGGCAAGCTTTCATCACTCGAATCACTGCAGGAAGCCAACTTCTTTTCATGATCTCAAAATTTAATATGAACTGATGCAGGGTAGGCTAGTGGCAATGTCCACATAGGCTAACCCAAACCTCCTCAAACTGGCTGCAACTGGGCCAAACCGGCTTTGCGCATAGGCACCTGTTGTTTGTGGCGGAAAATCAAACTGAAGAAACTAAATTTTTAACGAAAAAAATCGATAATCGTTACTTTTATTTTTTAATTCGTTGAATTTTCTGTAACTTTTTAAAAACATTAACGCGTTAAATTTTCTTTAACCAAAAATTTAATTCGCTAAATCGTTAAATCATTAAATCGTTAAATCTTCCAACCCTGCATGCATAACAAATTATTTGTATTTTGAAGTGTGTAAGCATAAAATAGGCCTATCACTCAGGGATAACTCTATTTGTCATCACGGACGACAACTCTTGGCATGTGTTGATGCTACGTGCAGGAACTAAAAACCACTTTTTCAAGTATTTTACGGTCGAATTTCCAATTTTGTTTTGCTTTGACATGGAAATAGTGCATTCAATTATCTGTACACAAAGTTTTAGCGAGGGGTCTTATTATTTAAAAACAATTATCACGATAAAACCCGCCTTTTCACTTGCCATTTCAGCTACCAGGATGCGGACGTCTCCTTTTGCAAAAACCACGAAGCTACAGGCTTTCATTAATAATTATTGGTTAAAATTATTTATTTCTGATAAGTTTTCGCTGTACCCCTTGGGGTCATGAGCAATCTTGCCACTGTAGATTGTTCTAACCTATAAAGGGAACAGTGAAAGCCCCAGTTGAAAACCTGTCTTGCCTTTGTAGGCATGACAGATTCACTGCGGCAACAGTACCCCCGTTGGAGTGCCGGGGGTTTCAGTATAAATAGTATCCCCACTTTATGGAAATTTAGTGCTTTAAATTCCCACTGTTGCTATCTTCCTCATATACTCTTTCCCATTCCTGCTCTGTCCTATCACTCTGCTATACTATCTTCTTCTTCGCTAGATCAATGACCTACCTTTTTTCTTGAAAACTCTTCCTGGACAAGACTCCTTGTTTGTGTATGGGTCTGTTGGATCAGCTTGGGAGTGTTGGACGCTTTCTGCTGGGTGGTCACTAGGGCTTCCTATGATGTTAGTATTTAGCAATATAGGCATTTTATATGTATATGTTTCGTTGATGATTTGTAATGATGGTTGTATTCTATTTTGTTTTTGTAACCGGGGGTTCGCGTAGTTGAGGTAAACCCTCAGCCGTCCCCCGCGTGGGATGTCTTTATTGTAAAGTGACTGGCCGGTGGAGGGCGTTCAATTTTCCCACTAGGGTTGTTTCAGCAGATCTTTTATGCGGATCGGGGGTTGTCCGGTCCTGATTTGGCTCGGAGGAGTCCGCTGGACCTAAAGCAACAATAAATCAATCAATCAATCATACTGCTGTTCTGTGGGAACACTTTGGGATAACTCTATTTGTCATCACGGACGACAACTCTTGGCATGTGTTGTTGCTAACTTATGTCAACCTAAATCTGATGATCTCATTCATGAAGTCAGACTCTAAATATATAATGTACATTTCCTCACCCCATTCCATTTAAATAAATACATTATAAAATATAAATTAATGCATAACTCAGTTACATTATAAAATCAGGTATTATTTTAAAGTTATAGCAAATTCCATTACAAAGCAAACCAATAAATTTACATTAGCATTATAATGGACACATTTACATAATAAAATACCATTGACTTCCAGCATAGGACAATAGGATCAATCGTCTCATATTTCAATTTGCACTGCTAACAGTAACATTACTCATTTCAACAAGGACAAAATATTATTCTACAGTATTAATGTACTGACATATATTATTTAATAACACTGGTATATAATAACTACACATAATTTTATTATTATTATTATTAAATATTATACATAATTATAAATTATCCATTATTATATAAATTATACTGAGTTTCTACACTAATACCATAATAGATAAAACCATATAACACTCTTAAAAGTAAACAATAATATTTCAGAAGTGTGTATGTATAAACTTTGTTAAAACAACCAATAAATAGTTCACAATATATAACCATAGGTATATATTACTGTCACCTCTCTCTCTCTCTCTCTCTCTCTCTCTGCGGATAATAATAATAATAATAATAATAATAATAATAATAATAATAATAATAATAATAATAGATGCTATATACGCGCTTTACATCACATTGCCAATCAGGAACAAAACGCTACGATCTGTACCAACATACATGCTCACATGTTCCACACGTTCTCACATACACATCAAACACAGCTATCACACAAACATGTGGTGTAAAAGCAGGAATATCCCTATTAGAAGATCGATACCACTTGATGTATACAGTATTGCAGTTTACTTGATCGTACATGTCCACTTCGAGCCAGAGGTCAAGGTCATTTCAAGGTCAAGATCACCACAAAATCAAATTCAATATTACTTTTGCATTCATTTAAGTTGGTTTTTTTTAGGGGGGGGGGGGGGGGGGGTTGGGCGTTTATTTTTGTGTAGAATAGTGCCAGTTCATAAGGAGCATGCGAGTCATATGGGCTTTGCCCTACTAGTTATTTTTGAAATTGTAAATGGACAGTATCCAATACCATTATTGATGGGAGTGAGGAAACCGGAGTACCCGGAGAAAACCCTCGGTGATCTAAATAGTCTGGAACCTAAGTGATATTAGTTCGCTCCCTGCAGAAATGGAATCCGGGACCTTCGAAATCTCGTACATCCACTCATTGCCGCAAACGTTCAAGTCGCTGGGGAGACACGAAGGATGCCGACGAGGATATAGTGACGTGACCAGGCTCCTGAATCCTGAAATGATCGTTGGTCTTGCGTGCGTGCCATGCGTGATTTGTAGCAGTTTACGAGGTGGGGGGGGGGGGAGGGGGGGAGAGAGAGAGAATTTGATAATTAATTTTATTGCATACACCTGTACATGTTTATTGCAATGGCGTGTGGGGATTGTGGGATAAAACAAACAACGAGAGAGAGAAAGAGAGAGAGAGAGAGAGAGAGAGAGAGAGAGAGAGAGAGAGAGAGAGAGAGAGAGGGGGGGGGGGGGGGGAGGTCTCTGAACACGATTTGGGTTCCCGTATTTTAACTCAGAGGTAGACATTTCGGATTAGGTTGTATGGGTGTCAAAGCTTTGTCCGGATCTACAACCAACCAGTCATTATCAGGGGCGAAGGCTATGGCTCTGTTTTTTCTACAGATACAAGCTCTGAATACTTGGTTTAAAGACAGCTTTCTCAATCTCGACATTTCGAAAACAAACGAATGTATTTTGGTCAATATATTAGAGAACCCCATGCAATGCACCTAGTACCTATCATTGTTGATAACGAGGAGATACAACCGGCCAGCAATTTTAAATATCTTGGCACTGTTATTGATGATTAAATATCATTCAAGAATAAGGCCGATGCGGTCTGTAAAAGGTCCATCAGCGTATGTATTTGCTTAGAAAACTCAGGGCCGTTGGTGTCAATAGTCATATCCTTAGGTCGGTGTACCGCAGCCTGGTTGAAAGCATTCTCACCTTTAACATCTTAATGTGGCTTGGTCTGCTCACCGTTAGGGAGAAATCACGCTTGAATAGGATTGTGAACAACATTGCGAGCAAATTAACTGGCATCCAACACAAACAGCTGAGTGTACATCGCAGCCACTGGGGAAAAGGCAAATCGCATCATAGGCGACACCTCCCACCCCCCTGAATCATTGTTTCCAGTTCTTGCCCTCAGGTCGAAGGCTTCGGATGCCATTCTCTAAGAAAAAAATTACCCAGAAACTCTTTCATCCATAGTCTAGTGCGATCTCAATCCTCAACAGTCAATCGCTAACTCTGTTGCCTAGTCAGCCAACTGCTGAAATCTTAACTTCTTCTTCTTCTTACTATTATTATTATTATTATTATTATTATTATTATTATTATTATTATTATTATTATTATTATTATTGTTGTTGGTGTGACAGTCTTTGTGAGGTTCGATTAATCCCCGTGAAAGAAGGCCTAACGGTCTTTGCTTCCGACACTAATACGGGACGCTAGCCCGACAGCTGATGTGAGACCAAGTGGTTGTTTATTAGTATGAGATTTAGTCTCCTTCCTCTTCTTCTTCTTCTTCTTCTTCTTCTTCTTCTTCTTCTTCTTCTTCTTCTTCTTCTCCTTCTCCTTCTTCTTCTTCTTCTTCTTCTTCTTCTTCTTCTTCTTCTTCTTCTTCTTCGTCTTCTTCGTATTTTTCTGCTTCTACTTCTTGTGCATGTTCGTCTTTAGATAGGTCAGGCTTATCAGCCGCTGGCTGCTGTTCATATGTCTCCTTCCTCATCTGTACCTTCTTCTTCTTCTAATTCTTCTTCTTCGTCTTCTTCTTCGTCTTCTTCCTCGTATTTTTCTGCTTCTACTTCTTGTGCATGTTCGTCTTTAGATAGGTCAGGCTTATCAGCCTGCTGCAGATATTCCAAGTCATGGAGTTGTGCCGTTAGCTGCTGTAGTGTCGCCATTCGCTCGGCCATTTCCTCCTCCAAAAGACCTTTTTTCTCAGAACCTCTTTTTTTGTAGACCAGGGCTAGTATCAACAGTACGCATGCCAGCATTGCCAAAAAACTGAACAAAATTTTCACACCCATCGGAATAAGTTGCGACTGACTCTTTCCGTCCTCACCAACGTTGCAAGTTAGGTCACGAGGAATTACATCGGTATGGCATCCGCAAGTTCCTGTGTTGACGTCACAAAAGGACTTCGCCACTTTGCAACTTGAACTCTCAGAGCAGTGTGCCCCAATCCGACCTTTCTTGGGACTACACCAGCCAGACTGTAAAATTGTGGCAAACGTGTAACAATGGCACAGATTTTCCATACAGTACATACCGGCGCCACATTCGTCCGTTGCGTTGCAAGCGCGGCGTACTCCTTTCTTGCATTTTCCTAAAATGTCGCAAACAGTGTCAACCTTACAGTGGGGTCTCTTGGTTTCAGAATCACAGAGCCCACCCTCTTCAATTTTGCATATGCCTTCTGCACAGATGGCCTCATCGGCACAGCCTGTGTCTGCAGTGGCACTGGCAGTACAATGTGAGCCTAACGGAAGCTTGCAAACATGGAAGTTTTCATCACACACTTTGCCTGGCACGCATTCCCCTGTAGCCTTGCACGGAAAACCTTCAGCAACTTTGCACACGAGGTCGATTTCTGAAACTTCGAATCCATTTTTACAGACGCAATGACCTGAAGTTGATAGGCATTCAGCGTTAGAGTCTTCACACTTCTCTCCTGACAGACATTCACCGCCAACCTTTCCTGGGTTCAAGTCACAGGTCTTACCGACGCTTGATGGCTTAGAAAGTTCCTTGTCACACTGGCAACAGGTGAAGTTGCCACAACCGTCTTTCAAACATTTTGCGCCAATCACGCAGCTACTGTCATACTGGCATATGGTTGAATTCCTTGGATATTTACATTTGTGAAATTGGTCACACACTGTGCCCTGCAGGCACATCCCAGAGAGCTTGCTGCCGCAGCTTGAGCCGATGAGTAGCTTGCACTTCCCGTCCCGGTCACATGTTGATCCGGTCACACAATACAGCCTCTCTTTGTCAATACATGGCTGACCTACTTCGAGGAGGCACTGGTTGTTTTCACACACAGCACCAGCTACACACCTGTGTGTCCGTTCTTCCTCTGTAGAGTTTTCATTGATCGAAGCACATCTAAAACCCACATTTGGCCTGCATACAAGATTTTCACCAGGCCCGTACCCATCGACACAGACGCACTGGCCTTTGGTTTTGTCGCATTTCGCTTTGCCAGCAGCAGAGCATTGCTCTTGAATAGTGTCACTGACACCTAGTGGCTTACAACTAGATGACAAAAGAGAAGGAACTTGTTTACCAGGTAGAGAAGGTGGAATAGTGCAATTAGCATCGCTGTTCACAATGTCCAAACACGTACATCGGTTGGTCTGATTGTTGCAGCGAGATCGTATTTGACAAAAGGTGGGAGTTTCTGAACAGTCCTGGCCTATCTTATATCTGCACTTATTGTCATTATCACAAAGAGCATCGGAACCACAGTCCTCGCTTGACAAACAGGGACTGCCAACCTTCCACACGCACTGTCCCTGGGTGCTACATTTGGCATTCTCACGGCACATATCATTTGCACAGGACTTACCAATGTCAATCCTGCAATATTTGTCCCCGAAAGAGAAATAGTTACAAAATGTGCCAACGGGACAGAGGCTGCCATCATTACAAACATTACCGACAGCTGATATGCATGTTGTCTGGCTATCAGTGGAGGCAGCTGAAACACCGCAAGTATATCCATGTTCACACTGGTTAGCACGCGAAGAGTTACATTTTTCCCCGCTTGAAATGACACAATGCCTGGACTGGCAAATTCCTTCTGCCGGACACTGGCTAGATGCATTGCAAGATTGTCCAATTTCGTACAGGCATTGTTTTGAAATCTCGTCACAGACTTTGCCAGCTGTGCATTGTCTGTCCCTACCCGGATTACAGGGACTACCAAATCCCGCGAGACAAACGGTGCTATTGCCGGCCTTTTGACAGGTCATTCCATCAATACAAGGGTTACCAATATCAGTGGGATGACAGGGACACCCTAAATCCACTTTACAAGTGAAGTCTCGGTCGTTCAAATTGAAGCAAGGTTTACACTGACACCTTTTATTACACACTGCGTTCGAAGATGCATTGCCGCAATCACGGTCTAATGTACAATTTTTACCATAAACTTTAGGTTTACAAATTTTTTGATTAGCAGACATTGAACTGTTACTGTACTCCTTGTTGCATGCACACCCTGGTTGTTCACACCGGGCGCCAGCGACACAGTCAGAATGCTTTTTGCATGAATATCCAAGACCAACCCTGCACTTTCTTGCATAGTCACAGGTGTAATTGAGTTGTGCACAATCGTCGTTCGTAGTGCAGTTCCCCATTCCTAAGGATAGTTTGCATACTGTGTGCACGCAGGTCAGTCCAGAACCGCACAAGGCTTCCTTACGACCGGAGCAGTCTCCATTCAAAGTCAATTTGCAGATCTGTCGTTGGCAGGACCTCTCTCCATCACTGCCATATAGACAATCACCATCGCTAAAACATTTATCTCCTACATCCGATTTGCATTTGCCGTTCTGACATTGTAATCTACCTGCACATGCTTCTAGCTTGCAGACCCCGCAAACACTCCCTAGAGGTAGTTCTTTAAAGGGAAAGCCGTAGACCATGACTTCGCACAATCTCAGGTATGTTGCCGGCGAGCTTGGAAAAAATGTGACGTAGCGTGCGCGAGGACAATTGTCCAGGTTTTTAGCACAATCGTTACATATCTCGGAATATACCTTTCCTAGCGTTCCTTCCTTTCTCCAACACAATGTATCGCCCGCCAGTACTCTGTCGTGATTAGCATTTTCAATGTTTGTCATTACCCGAGCCGTACGTACTTCAAAGCCAACGAGTTCGTTTTCGGAGCCAGCACACGTGATAACATCCGCCTTGATTATTTGGTACAGAAGTTCAAGATCGACTCTCACATAATGCTTGGAGTCCGTAGAGTAATTTGAGTCATAGCAACGGAAATCTCGTGGTTCATATACTCCGTCAACCACATTCGAAAATGGGTAGCCTGAAGTATGACTTTTGCCTGTAACTTGTTTCATCATGGCCACATTGGTAGTCCTGTTTGTAGCTTCTGCAGGTCCAAAACAGCCATGGTAGTTGTCACAAGGATATTTGGAACAAGCGCTGGTGGAGCCGCAGCTTTCACAATTAAGGGAATCAGGATTGTAATAGTCGTTCCACCCGCCCATCGCTTTCATATTTGATGAACAAGCGTACACTTCAACCTCACAGAAATGTATACATTCGTCAGAGGCTTGTTTGGTCTTCTGATATCGGACATACCTACCTCTTAGGGTGTCGAGCACCAATAATTCAATTCGACCTTTTTAATAATATCTATCTCGTTATCAAAGACACTAAAATTGTTCTGTTTAAAAGTATCATTTAATTTGGAGGCTGTCTCAGTTGTGAGGCACAATTGAGCATCTATGAAAATCTTTATATCACTCATTCTCGTGTAACTCAAATACTCAGCTCCTTTCGCTCCTTTTGGTACCCTTAATAAAGTTTTAATTAGTTTGACGCTAACTGGCTTTTCCAGGTCTACATACCACCAGTCTCCACCTTGACATCCAGTATGGGAACAGTCGAATGGAAATTTAGTTATGCATTGTGTGGAGATATATATGTTCCTTAATCCATTGACTGCCCCGCAAGCTTCATTAAATGTATTACGAGTTGAATTATTTTGTTTACAGTTACATCGATCTTCTGATTTCTCACTGCATTGCCATGCATGTGGCATATTTGCCGGTCTATTTAAAGCCACGTTGATCGGAGAGTTCCGGTGTTTATTTAATCGCTTGACAGTCGTGTTGCAACCAATACAAGCACTTTGACAATCAGATACAGGCAGGTCAGGAATCGGATCACATGGAGAGAGGTGCTGGTTATAAGGAGCTGCTAAACCCCACGAAGACCACAAAGCAACAGTCAACGTCAAGGATAAAAATCGAATCATTTCTAACTGACGCTTGATTTTTTCTTCTCTGTTTGCAAAGCTTCAGCTATTTAGCACATGAGTCAGTTCTTCTAATAACGTCGGCCTAGTGGTAGCGATTGATCAGATCTACATGGCGGTTACGTCAACGATCACTCAGATGTATGAATCAGACCAGTTTGCATCCTGAGAGCCGCAACGGCTGTTCTAAAACTGATGACGCAAGCAATGACGTAGGGGTTAGACTATGCTGGGGTAAATTCGATTACTGTCGTTGTTGGGTTTGCGCCCAAAATCTGGCGGTGATCTTATGAGAATGTGCGTCAATTCGCGCATCGGTTTGCACATTCATAATTATATTATAACTAGTGTTATTTTAACGTCAAATTTTGGTATTTAGCGTTAGGATTAAAGTTAGAATATGGATTTGGGTTGGGGTGAGGGTTAGGGGGTTAGGGTTTGTTGTGTCTATGGTTATTTGTATCTATTTATGTTGAAAGATTATATTCAAATTGAAAAAATTGTGGTACTCTGTGTGACTGTAGACCCGACCTGAACTTCCGCCATCTTGACAGTTATAACTACCAGTGACAGTAACTAGTTATCAAAGATTTTTGAGAAATTAGGCAAAATATTGAGTTTTTTAGTGAAAATTTGTGGTACTCTGTGTGACTGTAGACCCGACCTGAACTTCCACCATCTTGAGTTCAACAAAAACAACATCGAGTGTCACCAGTGAACGATGTAGCGTGTAACAGTGAAATCATAGTAGGATACCCAGAAAAGTGTAGTGCGGAGCAGGGGAGGGGCCTATCACCTACAATGGCAGTGATGGCTGCGAGCCTCTGCCTCCTTGTGATCTTCTGCAGCTATATCAGCTATCCTCTACCGGCAAACTTTGACATCAGACTCCCAGGGCCTCTAGGTTTCAAGAGGTAACATCAGAAAAACCCTGAAACCTTGCATTCAACAGCGACAGGTCAGTGCCCTTATATTCTTGGCAATACTTCTTGCTGGAGATGTGCACTGCAACCCAGGCCCGCACCGACAAGCAAGTACGTACCCCTGTGGTATGTGCGACAAAGATGTATCTTGCACAGACTGCGTCGCCTGCGACAACTGCTCTGTCTGGTACCACCGCTCGTGCCTGGAGCTGTGTACAGCTGACTTCCAGCACTTGCAACAATCCACAGCATCATGGGCATGCTTCAAATGTGATAGTATGAACTGCAACACCTTCACCTTTCACAGTTATTGTCTTGACATCAGTAATGTCTACGAGCCCCTGTCCAACCTGTCCGTTGACTCGTTTCATTCCCATCATTTCAGTCCCCTGAAAACGAGCAGCCCAAAGAATACCAGCGCCTCACCGCCAGGCGCAGATTCCAACAGATCCATCGACCCTCACACGTCCAACTCAATACCACGTAGATCGACGGAGAAAACACGACCTTCCCCGAGGCACGACACATTAGGTGACAATTCCCGGCTTCTCCCACCACCAGAGAAACAAAACCTCCGGCTCCTGAATATAAACTGCCGCAGTGTTATTCGGAATCGGGCAGAATTCCTGGCTATCATCAACTTCACCAAGCCGGATGTAGTATGCGGCACAGAGTCTTGGTTGGGCCCGGATTTCAAGTCCAGCGAGGCATTCCCCCCCGACTACGTCGCCTACAGGAAAGACAGGGGCACCATCGCAGGTGGAGTGTTCATTTTGGTACACAAGACTTTGGTCTCGTCCGCAGCTCCAGAGCTACAAGCAGACTGCGAAATGACCTGGGCCAAGATCCACCTGAAGAGAAACAACGACTTGTTAGTTGGATGTTTCTACATGCCCCATCGCTCCCATAAGGACCTCGCTGAGCTTGACCAAACACTGCAAAGGATCACAGGCGGAAAGAAGCGCCAACAAGTTTTACTAGCTGGCGATTTCAACTGCCCAAATATCAACTGGGACAACGCTAGTGTACCCTCAAACTCGCCAGATCGACAAGTGCAGCTTAACCTCGTTGACATCTGCACTGCAGCGCAACTCACACAAGTACATGATCAACCGACAAGAGATGACAACATACTAGATCTTGTGTTTGTCACCAACCCCACGTTAACCAGGAGTTCCACCTCCATCCCTGGAATCTCTGACCATCATGCAGTAATAACTGACTTTGACGCACAGCCGCAGCGAGTGAGAGAAAAACCAAGAAGAGTGTACTTGTACTCCAAAGCCAAGTGGGACGACTTGAACTCCGATTTTGATTCCTTGTCCGAGAAGATCGAGACCATGAACAATGACGACGCAGACATTGAGACCATGTGGACTGAGTTTAAGACATCTTTAATGTCGGCCGTTGAGAAGCATATCCCATCAAAGCTCCGGCGGGTAAACTCTAACCTACCTTGGATCAACTGGCGCGTCAAGAAACTATTAAGACGAAAGAAACGTCTCTACAAACAAGCCAAGAAGACTGGGAACTGGGCGAATTATAAATTTTTCCAGCGGGAATGCCGACGCGAAACAAGACGGGCAGAGTGGGACTACGTGAACACCACCATTGAAGAGGGACTGCAGGCAAATGACACCAAGCCTTTTTGGAAGTATGTGAAATCCAGGCGCCAAGACAACCTAGGGGTAGCTCCCCTAAAGAAGGGCCCGTCCCTCCTCAGTGACAGCCTCTCCAAAGCCCAGATCCTCTTGACCCAGTTTAAGTCCGTATTCACCAAGGATGACGGCTCCCCCCCTCCAGAAATCAAAGCCCCTCCTTATCCCAGCATCGGAAACTCACTATAAATATCCATGGCATCACCAAACTCCTCCAAAACCTCAACGCTTCTAAGGCCTCTGGGCCGGACAGTATCCCAAACAAGATTTTGAAGACCTGTGCCGTGTCCATCGCCCCAGCCCTGACAATCATTTTCAAACGTTCGCTGGAAACTGGCCAACTCCCTGGCGACTGGCTATCCGCAAACATCTCGGCGGTATTCAAGAAAGGCGATAGGAATCAGGCAGAAAACTACAGACCAGTCTCCCTAACCTCAGTGGCCTGTAAGCTCCTGGAGCATGTTATTTGTCGGCACCATCCGGAACCATCTTGAAATGTATAACATCCTAACCGACCGGAACCATGGATTCAGATCTGGCCACTCCTGCGAGACGCAACTCCTCACCACATCGAATGATTTACTGAAGTCCTTCGATAATGGGGCCCAGGTGGATGTCGCCATACTTGATTTTTCCAAGGCGTTTGACACCGTTCCACACGCCAAGCTTATGCAGAAGATGGACCATTACGGTGTGCGTGGACCAATCCATGCATGGCTGACCCAGTTCTTGACGAAGCGAACGATGAGAGTGGTGGTGGAGGGAGAGGCATCGGAAGTGGCGCCGGTCGAGTCAGGCGTACCACAGGGAACGGTGTTGGGACCCCTCTTGTTCCTCTGCCACATCAACGATTTGCCACAGTCTGTGAGGTCTACAGTCAGACTGTTTGCTGACGACTGCCTCCTTTACCGGACTATACGCACCTTCCAAGATCACCTCGAGCTCCAGGCCGACCTCCGACAGCTGGAAATCTGGGCTACCAAGTGGGGCATGCGCTTTAATGCGCAGAAGTGCTACATCCTCTCCATCAGAAATAAGTCATCCTACTTATATAGCCTAGACAGAGTAATACTGCAACATGTACAACAGAGCCCATATCTTGGCATCCTACTGTCAGCTGACCTCAAATGGTCCGCCCACATCTCCAACACATGCAGCAAAGCAGCATCGACAGTGGGCTTCCTACGCCGGAACCTCCGGAACTGCCCCCAAGAGTGCAGGCGCCTGGCGTATATCTCACTCGTACGATCCAAGCTAGAATACGGAGCAACGGTGTGGGATCCCCATCTACAACAGGACATTGACAGACTAGAGAGAGTGCAGCGCCAGGCCGCCCGCTTCATTACGCGTGACTACAAGTCCCGAAGCCAGGGCTGCATGAGCAACATCCTCAGAGACCTGAACCTCCCCCCACTAGAAGAGCGCCGTAGGCAACTACGCCTCAACCTTCTGAATAGGGTCACAGAGGGGTTGGTCCCAGCGCTACCTCCAGAGAAGTTCCTCACCCCTGCTGTCGGCGGTCGACGAAGAGTCATTCCCACGAGGTTTCAGGGGTTCGACAGCATCAACATCATCGAACGACAGGCTGTGAACAACACACGAGGCTTATCATCCCTACCAGCAAAACTGACCAGTACAGGAATTCCTTTTTTGTCCGTACTGTAGCTGAGTGGAATCAGCTGAGTGACACAGACTTGCCAGCCAGACCAGCCCGACCAGCCGTCGCAGCATCATCGGCGACGAAGGTGTCAGGGCTCTCACCCCCCCCCCCCCCCTCCGCTGAACGCTCACACTGATCTGTTTTTAGCCAGCTTTTAAAGACACTGGGAATATTTATGTTTTAGCTGTGCACCTTGCCTTTATATTAAGGCCACAAATGTATAAATCATGCGCCTCCCCCAGTTGCAAAGATAACCGACATTGGTTCCTGCAACTATACGTCCAGATCCAGATCCAGAAGATGTATTGCCATATAAGGGGCTTCCGGTTTGGAATAAATGTAGAGGTGGCAACGGTCAATTCTGGCCTGGGCTCTATTTGAATATGTGAATGAGTGCGAGACTCAAATATATCAAATAGACGTAACAGAATGGCGACGAGGATGCTGACCGATCTGTCTGGACGACCTAGACCCTTCGAAGAGACGGGGGATGCACACCAAGTGAGTTTGAAGTGGACAGCTTGGTTGGAGGAATTTGAGGCATACGCAGACAGCATCGGACTATTTATTTCGGAAGACTCGGATGACAATAAGCAACAACGACGTGCAATGCTACTATACGTGGCTGGAAAACAGGTCAGAGATAGTTTCAAAATTTTGCCAGATCGGGGAAGCGAAAAAGAATATGAAAAAGCAATTGCAGCGTTGAACAAACACTACGTCATTCGACCCAATACAACGTTTTTTACGTCATAAGTTTCGAAAGATGACGCAAATTCCGGGAGAGACAATTGCACAGTTTGTAACGCGTCTGCAAAAAGAAGTCGATGGATGCGATTTTTCTGACGCAAACAACCAGATTAGAGATCAAGTAGTGGAAAAATGCATATCCGATCGCCTTCGACGGAAATACCTTGAGAAAGGAGATAGTCTGACTCTCGAAATGATGTTGAAAATGGCTGCAACATATGAAGCCGTTGATGAACAAGCTAAAGAAATGAGCAATAGTACCACTGTAAAAGAGCAGCAGGTGGCTCGGGTGATGAATAGACACAGACCCAAACAGGGAGGGAACCCAAAGGGAGAGTGTTACCGCTGCGGCTCCGCACATCATTATGGAAAAGATCCGTCTTGCCCTGCCAGAGGCAAAGCGTGTAATGGATGTGGAGGAGCAAACCATTTCGAGAAAATGTGCAGATCAAAGAAGAAGAAAGAAGATAAAAAACAAGAAGCTGTTAGAAGACCCAATGAAGGTGGGAAAAGCCAAAAACAACCACACCAACACCGACGACGTCGAGTTCATCAGCTTGAAGAAGACTCGAATGAATGCAACAGTGACTTCGAATACGAAAGCGAACAAGTGTTTATGAACACATCATCATCAAGCAAGAAAAACAACGTCATTCCTGTATCAATCGGTGGAGTGAAAACTGACGTCATCATTGACTCGGGATGTGACACAAACGTCGTATGCGAGAAAACATGGAGACAACTGATGAAAGAAGGCGCAAAATGTACGACTAAACGCTGCATAAAGAAGTTATACCCATACACATACAATGTTCCACTAGAGACAGTGACATGCTTTGATGCTATAGTCCAAGCTGGCGATAAAGAAGTGAATGCCGAGTTTGTGGTCATCAAGGAGAAGGGAGACACGTTGCTAAGCAGCAAAACAGCTGTTAGTCTGGGAGTTTTGAAAATAGGGCTCAATATTCAGAACATATCCAGTACAGAAGCAGGTGACAACAGCGACATCATCAAGGACTTCAAACCATTGTTCACAGGTTTTGGAAAACTTCGAGGTCGACAAGTAAAACTAACTGTGAATCCTGAAATACGACCCAAAGCTCAGCCTTTGAGGCGAACACCATTTGGTCTTAGAGAAAAGGTCAAGAAGAAAATTCAAGAGCTGATTGACAAAGACATCATCGAACCTGTGGAAAAACCAACTGAGTGGGTGAGTCCCATAGTCATTGTACCAAAACCCAACGGCGACATACGAATGTGTGTCGATATGCGTGAGGTCAACGAAGCCGTTCTAAGAGAACGTCATCCTATTCCTACCATCGATGAAATACTGCAAGACATGTCAGGGAGTAAGGTGTTCACCAAGCTGGATCTCAAACTGGGATACCATCAGCTCGAGCTGCATGAAGACTCAAGAGACATTACCTCCTTTGTAACTCATTGTGGCTTATATCGTTACAAGAGGCTCGTAATGGGAATAAACGCAGCATCTGAAATCTACCAACATGAAATACAGCGAGTTGTACAGGGTGTCCCTGGTGTAGCCAATCTTTCCGATGACATCATTGTCCACGCTCCAGATCGTGAAGAGCACGACAAACGACTGCGTCAAGCATTGCAGAGACTACAGGACGCAGGACTTACCTTAAACGCTGAGAAATGCTTGTTCCGAAAGAACCAAATCGAATTTCTTGGACACAAACTGACAGCCAAGGGAATTGACCCTGCCAAAAGCAAGGTGGAGGCAATCATCAACGCGCGAATACCACAAAACGTGAGCGAGGTTCGAAGCTTTCTGGGCTTGGTCAACTATTGCGCCAGATTTATCCCGAACTATGCAACACTGACAGAACCCCTGCTCAGACTGACCAAAAAGAATCAACCATTCATATTCGGGCCAGAACAGCAAACAGCTTTCAAGTCTCTGCAGGAGGCGCTGGCAAGTGCAAAAACCCTGGGTTACTATGACATAAAGGCAAAAACACAAATCATCACTGATGCTTCACCAGTAGGGATTGCTGAAATCCTGGTTCAGATTCAAGATGAGGGACCAAGAGTCATCAGCTACGCTAGCCGAAGTCTGAATGACGTGGAGAAACGTTACTCTCAAACAGAAAAAGAAGCGTTGGCCATAGTATGGGCCTGCGAGAAATTTCATCCTTACATCTACGGGCTGGAGTTTGAGCTATTAACCGACCATAAACCACTGCAAACAATTTATGGTCCACGTTCAAAACCAAGCGCACGTATCGAGCGATGGGTGCTGAGACTACAAGCATACAAGTTCAAGGTGATCTACATTCCAGGAAAAACAAACATCGCAGATTCGCTGTCTCGACTTCTGCAAACACCACAATCCTCAACGACATCACCAGAGCTGGCTGAAGAAGCAGAAGAACACGTTCGTTTCATTGCGACCAGTGCTATGCCAAACGCTGTGACAACCAAAGAGCTGGAAGACACATCCAGAGAGGACGAAGAACTACAAGAAGTACGCCGTGGCATTGACACTGGCAAGTGGTATACTTGCGACAAGCTATACGCTGCAGTAAGCTCTGAACTTTGCAAAGTGGGTGAATTGGTGTTGAGAGGCAATCGTATCATCATCCCGAAGAAATTGCGACCACGAATCTTAACACTAGCACATGAAGGACACCTAGGAATAGTAGGCACAAAGCAGAATTTACGCACCAAAGTTTGGTGGCCAGGCATGGAAAAGGAGGCGGAAAAATTCTGCAAAACATGCTACGGTTGTCAACTTGTCAGTCGTCCTAATTCACCGGAGCCAACGAGAAGCACCAAATTGCCAAAAGGACCATGGGAGGACATAGCGCTAGACTTTTTAGGCCCACTCCCATCTGGTCACTCCATACTGGTAATCATTGACTACTACAGTCGATACTATGAAATCGCCATAATGAAATCAACAACCGCTGAAAAAACTGTAGAGATGTTAAAGATTGTCTTTGCTCGACATGGACTGCCGCTGACCGTTCATACTGACAATGGTCCACAATTCACATCACTAGTCTTCGCTGACTACATGAAAAACATTGGGGCTAAACATCTCAAAGTGACACCACGATGGCCGCAAGCAAACGGAGAAGTGGAACGACAAAACCAATCATTGCTGAAGAGAATGAAAATCGCCCAAGCTGAGGGGAAAGACTGGAAACAAGAAATCTTGTCATATATTGCCGCATACCGAGCAAACCCTCATCCTTCAACTGGACTTAGTCCAGCAGAGTTACTATTTGGCCGCAAAATCAGAACAAAACTACCACAGCTGAACGCTGACATTGTCGACCAAGAAACCCGCGACCAAGAAGTTCGCGACCGGGATGCAGAAAAGAAAGGTCTATCCAAACTCTATGCTGATGAGAAACGCAACGCGCACATTTCTGATGTCATGCCTGGAGATGCGGTATTGTTGCGACGTGAACAAACTGGCAAACTAGACACTCCATTCATACCAGAACCTTTTCAGATGATAGAAAAAACTGGCAGCAGAGTAACGGTAGAATCCCCCAGTGGTGCGAGATACTTTCGCAACTCATCTCGCGTAAAGAAATTCATCCCGAGAGAAGGAGAGAAAGAGGATGGAGCTGACAACCTGGAGAAACCAGAAACAACATCAAACACAGAACAGTGCCAAGCTGAAGAAATCACTCATCAGGCCGAGAAACCATTGCCGACGCCCGAAATGGTGAACCTGAGACGATCCTCCAGAGAAAAACATTTGCCGAAAAAACTCAATGACTATGTCATGACAGGCAAAACCTAACCGAGATTTGTCAAAATAATTGCAAAATGCTCGAAATTTGACTTGCACAAACACACACACATGACAATCATTTTTAATTATTTTTCTTTAGAACATTGACAAAGAATGTCATAAAGTGACTAACCAAAACATTGACAAAGAATGTCATAAAGTGACTAACAAACAGCGATTTAATTTTCAGAATTTAATTGGAAATTAATAGATAATATATAATCAATTTAGTTGTAACTCAAGATGATAAAGATTATTAATTTGTTAAGTTTAGTTTCGTTTGCTAGAGTTAAAAGTTTACAAGTTAGAGTAAAAGAAAAAATTGTAAGAATGGAGACAACAGTGAAGATTATAATTAAAAATGACATAATCTTACTTCAGTTTATTGGATGACAATAAATACAAATGTATAAGGAATACGTGTAATGATATGTTGGTTTTAAGTCCCAAGTTTATTTCCAAGGAAAGGAGGGATGTTGTGTCTATGGTTATTTGTATCTATTTATGTTGAAAGATGTATTGCCATATAAGGGGCTTCCGGTTTGGAATAAATGTAGAGGTGGCAACGGTCAATTCTGGCCTGGGGACTCAAATATATCAAATAGACGTAACAGAATTCACTGTAACCCTAGGCCTAGACTAAAGTTAGGGGATTGTTCTTATATAGCGCACTTACAAGCTCAGGGGGTTTATCAAGGCGCTGGCCCCTAATAACCAGCATGTACAATAGTTTGCTGAAGTCAGGATTCGAACCCACATCGCCCAAGACGCACGTACATAAGGCATGCGTCCTAACCGCTGAGCTATCTGTACAGCCAATACCTATTTTCACCAGCAGATTTTCGGCATTCTCATCCTCAATATCCAAATGTTCGCCATGTCACAATTATTCTTTTATTCCAAAGATGTTACCATCGTACGCGTGTCTGAATCTGAAGAAATTACGGTGAAATCTTTAGGAAGGCGCCGAGTCGGTGCACAAAACCTTCTTTCAAACGGTATTTATCAGTATTTGTATAAATGGCAACCTAAAACATGCCAAAATTGGAGTTCGTGCTTGCGAATTTTAAGCGGCCGTGAACGCTGACTTTCATATCTATATTATCAGCCCAGACAAATGCTATGGATAAAAAAAAAAAAAAAAAAACATTTGCTATTAAATTCTGACGTCATGCTGATGATAAAATTACTTCAACTTCTCCGAAATTGAGTTGTGATCGGCAGGCTAGTAGCGAGCAAGACGAAAATGAGGAATCAAATTATTACAGTAAATTGACTAGAGAAAAATCGTCATATTTTTATATTATCCTTTTTTTTTCCTTTTCGGTGAACAGATGCTAAAACTAACAAAAGTAAAATGAATTAGTCGCTCAGCTCGGTAATGATGTGACAGCATTTGTTTGTGGACAAATAAGCACGAAACGTGCCAAACTATATGTTGTGAGTTGAACTCACAAACGAGTCAAAAACAACAAAGATTTTGCACGTTCGCGGCATCATTTGCACTTTCATGGATTCGGCATCATTTGCACTTTCATGGAACTCGGTGAAAAGTGCAAAATCTTTGTTGTTTTTGACTCGTTTGTTCCTGGGTGAAGTAAAAATTCAATAGTAAATTAATTCTTTTTGTTAGTAGCAGATATTTGGTTTTTGTTGTTGACATACGTTTTAATTGTTTAGATCTAGGTGCCCGCCCGACGTACAGTGTTGTATTTCACATCTGCAGAAACTGAACCATTGAGACGATCCATAGACCATAATATATTGGTCTATTGGATAATATATTGGTCTATGGACGATCACAGCGTTTCGGACCGGATATGGCTATAGAGATAGATGTGCAGGAAATGTTTCGTTAGTGAAATAGTTCGTGCACAACAGCTTTTTTTTAATGTCAGTCTACGAGAGATGATGTCAAATGTGCGCTGACGACTTATCAAAATACTATCGAAGGAACCGTACAGGCTGTGATTGGCTGCTATTTATAGCCCCGAGCTCATTTGCATTTCGAATCTAGGCACTTGGCCAACAAATGTTCGCTGATAGATTTTGTCATTTGATCAAAGAAAGTTTCGTTTCATAGATCGGAAAATAAGAATCATGACTGCTGGTAAATAAAACACTATTTACTATAGAAGATCAAACATAAATTACTTTATGAAAGTAGTTATACTGGAACTTGATAGTTGATGAATTACTTCATACTTCAAATCTGAGCCCTGTTCATTACTTTGTTTAATTAACTTATTTTAACCCATATATGTTTTTACTTTATTGTGGTGGAATGGGAGGCGACTGATTCAAGCTTGGGAGAGAGGTTGTCTACCTTGCATTTCTTGGTTAGACTAGCCTTGGGTGGCTCCTGCTGTGCAGAATCCTTTGGTGTTAGTTATTCAATGCTTACAGAGACTGCAAAGAGCCGAATCAGGACCACAAAATCAAGATCACAACTTTGCTGAAAGAGGACTCACCCCTGATCCGCATAAAAGATCTGCCGAAACAATCCTAGTGGTAACACTGAAGGCAATCCACCAGCCAGTCACTTTGCAATAAAGACATCCCACGCAGGCTATACTCTATTGAACCTTACAAAAACAAAATAGAATACAAACATTATGAAATATTAACAAAACATATACATATAAAATGCCTACATTGCCAAATAATAACATCATAGGAAGCCCCAGTGACCATTTGGCAGAAGGCGTCCAATATTCCTAAGCTGATCCAACAGACTTCACACACAATTGATGAGTTTGTCCCGGAAGAGTTTTCAAGAAAAAAGGTGCGTGACTGGTCTAGCGAAGAAGAAGATAGTATAGTAGATTGATAGAACAGAGTAGGAATGATAAAGAACAAAGGAGAAAGACAGCAGCAGTGGGAATTTAAAGCATTAGATTTCCAGAAAGTGGGGATACAATTTATACTGAAACCCCCGGCACCCCCAAGGGGGGTGGGAAGTGGTCCTTTAGTGTGGCCATGGTGTTATGCAGGACAAGGAGACGCGACATTTGTTCTCCCCGGCTGACCAATCGCTTCTGCTTTTGGTGGTGAGCAGGACTACATTGTCGGCAGGCATTTTTATGAAAGTCAGTGGCAGTGACTTGTAGAGAGTGTCATGGCACTAGTAGCCGGCAAACCGGTTTACTATCAACACGCTTCCCAGCCTTGCAGGGTAAATATTTGTATGTCCCTCTTACGAGGGATAAATTAAAATAACAGTGCAGGTCGGGCCGTGTTCTCAAGGTGGTGGCTGTGACGGTGGGTCTATTGTTGCTGGGCTCTGCACAATGGAATGCTATTACCCACTCGTCTTTCGTCTGTGGGGATCGCTAGTTAATCTCCCTGTGACTAATCTTAATTCATTTATAAGTTTAGCTCGGTCTGTGTTAGGCAGGGGTTACAGAGATAGAGAGAAAATGGTAAGAGATTCATTGACACACTAGCTCTCACAGGGCTATGAAACATAGGTAGTCCAGCCACTTGTTAACAGTAAATATCACACATTTATTTCCTCTACTCTATACAAAATCTTCTAACCTATATACTAACTTAAGTGTCCAAATTCACTTTGAATAGTTCGGTCCTTGATAGGTATCTGCAGCTATTGTCTCATCATAGGGCTAATCGATTTGCCTGTCCTATTCCGGTTTCTGGAAGAGGGGACTATCGCATGTGCTGTGGTGGAGTTTTCTCATGGCTGGCCGACTGTTGTGTTATTGTAGCTCTGTGCTAGAGTCCACTGCAGGCCGAATGTCAGAGGTGACGCGCAATGGTCTTCCTTCAGCTTCGGGCCAACGATGCCTGCTCGTCTGCAAAATATGAGACGAATTTTTGCAACACCATGTATACTAGGTGTGTGCAGAGCGTCTCACTGACAGCAAAAATAGCCCTCAGTGACCGCTCCACTAATACAAACAATGGACGATCATTTTTCTACATCAGTGGTCCACTGGAATCTCCACTCTAATTCCTATACATCTACACAGCATGGCTAAACTAAACACATGGACAAATAATCAACCATATACATATTCTCCGGTACAGCCACTGGTCTGCAAGAATACACATAAGAAAACCACTGTGGATCTGTAGGGGATTCTTCATGGTGGCGAAGCCGGTCGTGTGTCTGCCACGTGGTCATGCAAAGTTTGACTAACATTCACAATTCTAAACATGGCAAACTTCACAAACATCATTCAACAATAATATCAATAAATCGTGAGGAGACAAAAGAAAGATCATTTACCTTTTTGACAATGTCAGGCTGTGGCTGTCCGTGGTCCACTGGAATCTCCACTCTAATTCCTATACATATATACCACACATCATGGCTAAACTAAACACATGGAGAAGTAATTACCAATATACATATTCTCCAGTACAACCACTGGTCTGCAAGAATACACATAGGAGAAACAACAGTGGGTCCGTAGGGGATACTTCATGGTGGCGAAACAGGTCGCGTATCCACCAAGTGGTCAAGCAAAATTTGACTAACATTCCCAATTCTAAACATAGGAAAACTTCATAAACATAATACAGCAATAATATCAATAAAGCGCGATGAAACAAAAGATAGATCATTTACCTTTTTGACAATGTCAGGCTGTGGCTATATGCAGGTTGAATTGAATTTCACCCGTCCCTGCTTTAGTCTTTTGCTTGCGATCTTTCAGAGCATGGCTCCGTCTCGTGTGAGAGTTAGGCACAGAATGACTACCTAGTGTAGGGGTCAGCAAAAGCCCCCGAAAACTAGACTCCAAGTGGCGCCTCTGGCGGGTGTCTCTGGCCCTAAGTCAGCTGAATGAGGTCACTGCCTAACTGAGCCAGCGTTAGCGTACACATGCTTAGCACACAACTGACTTGCGTCGTCTGCTTGGCATCGACTTTAATTTACAAAAGCTACAGCAGGCTGCACTATTTAAGGCGAGAAGTCTTAGTGCAGGGTCTAAATAGCCCTCTGTGACAATGGTATATAACACGATTTGAGTGCTTGCCATCTTGTTGCGTACTGTTGGGGGAGGGGAGGGCGGATGGAATGGAAGTGGTGTGTGTGATGATTATGATGATAATAATGATGATGCTGTTGAAGATGTTGACGGTCAAGCACAGGGCTGCTTTTTGACGACGCCTGTAAAGTGTCGTTAATGGCTGATAAGCACTTGTGATGTAATGCGATGGGATGAAGCAGCGACGTCTAGCGGTAGTAATTATATGTACAACTTGGTAAGTGACGTTATTGTATGTGTGTCCTTGAATGTATTGTCAGACGTTGCCTGGCGGTGTTTGATCTGCTCCTTGATCTACTCTGCACTGCACCTGGCGTTTCTGAAACCAATGGTGTGAAACAGTTTAGAGTGTTAGAAATTACTGTTGTCAGGTTAGAGTGTTAGAATTATAGTTGTCAGTTTAGAGAGTTAGACATTACAATTGTCAGTTTAGAGTGTTAGAAACTGCAGTTGTCAGTTCAGTGTTAGAAACTACAGTAGTCAGAGTGTTCTGTCAGTTTAGCATGTTAGAACTACAGTTATGAGTTTAACGTGTTAGAAACTACAGTTGTCAGTTTAGAGTGTTAAAATCTACAGTTGTCAGTTTAGAATGTTAAAAACTACAGTTGTCAGCTTATAATGTTAGAAATTACGGTTGTCAGTTTAGAGTGTTGGAAACTACAGTTGTCTGTTTAGAGACTTAGAAACTACAGTTGTCTGTTTAGAGACTTAGAAACTACAGTTGTCAGTTTATTATTATTTTTTTTTTGGGCGGGGGGGGGGGGGGGGGGGGGGGGTAACGCTTTATTGTCTTTTTATTGGGAAATTGTGGGTCGCCTCCCCTAGGAAATGCGTAGTAGCAGCCTGTGGCGCGACCAAACCCGACCTACCTAACTTAGTTGTGCTTTTGACATTTTGCTGGGGGAGCAAACCGGAGTATCCGGAGAAATTCCCCGAGACGTTGCCCAAGTCGTAAATAATATTCGGAGAAACCTAACGCCCAGATGCTGGATCGATCCCACACCTGTAAGGCGCCATTGGTTTCTGGCCTGTGGAGAGTGTTAGAAACTACAGTTTAGAGCATTAGAATGTTAAAGTTGTCAGTTTGGAGTGTTGGAATATTAGAAAAAGGAGGTCCCAAACGCTTTCCTCTCCAACGACCGAAGGGTTACAGGGGACCCCTTTTTGTTTGTTTGTTAAACCTTACCTATGTTCGCTGTCATAGACCTCAGTACTATGGAGTCTAGTTTAGCACAAGTTTTAAGATGTGGAACTCCCGAGGAAGCATTTAGCTATTGAGAACTTTTTGCTCTGTCGGGTGTTATTTCCCTTGACAATCCAACCCTTTGTCTCGAAATTTGCCATTAATTCTCCAGTAGATCTAGCTCGGTTTATTAGATTAGATTTATTTGGAACGTGTGTATGACGGCCTACTAGTGCCAAAACCTGGTAATTACAAATATCATGAGATCATTACAAATATAATGAAATAATTACAATTGTCAAGGGATAATTACAATTTTCATTTAAAAAGTTAAAAAAATCTTCGCGTGATCATGTTTAATTGTCAATTTTGGCTCTAGCAATCCGCGACAAAACCGAAAATTGGAATTATCACATAATAACTACAATTTTCACTTTATAATTACAATTTTTACATAATCGTTATTAATTCTGACTAAAGCAAGGCGGCTTACTAGCGCCAAAACGCTACACACTACGATACGCAATATTACTGTTCGTCGATTCACTGGAATTACATTTTATTACATGATTATTGCTTTAGGTTCAGCGGACTCTTTAAGGACATTTCTTTACATCTTCCACAGTGATTAACTACTTCTGTCAGCATGATAACATCATCCACATCACCATCATCGCAATCGGTTTTACCAGTATTATCGATGTCATCCCCATCGCCTTCTTCGTTAATGTTGCCATGGAGAAGAAATATATGGTGGTGTTTGGTTGTACTACTTCTAATGTTGTCCAGCACGGATGGATATGATAAAGATAGACAGTCAGGGTATGTATCCTCCCCCCCCCACCTCCACCTCTCTCTCTCTCTCTCTCTCTTGGTAAACATAAACTAGTTGTTGATCCATACGACCAAAATTAATTTGATTTGAATGTTCAAAAACGATGTTATCTAACGATGACCTTCTTTACTTGTATTAATAATACTGTAATAAAATTCTTCTGTTGTATTTAATTCTTTAAGTCTTCTTTTTACTAAGAGTGTGTGTATAACGTTGTAGGTGAATGTGAATGTGTCATGTGAACATGCGATGTGAATCCGTTATTTTTGCATGGGTTTTGATTAATTGATTTCAAAGACACACAGTCAAGCTTGTAGTTTCTCTTGTAGAAATGAAATAAAGATGTATTGTAAAAGTTATTGTTACAATCCCTAAGGACAAGATGTGAAAAAGTGTACCCAGCGCTTACTCTCTTACCCTTATTATTATTATTATTATTATTATTATTATTATTATTATTATTATTATTATTATTACTACTCCTCCGTACTAATCCTTCTAATGAGAGTATAGGCCGAGGTCTAGTCCGTGCACGCACGCATTCCATCGGAGGGATTTTGAAAATTCTAACGCTCCTAGATGGGTGCCTTTTGGTGGCGCATATATCCCCAGAAACACTTGGTCCCTCCTCGCCCATAACCGGTCGCCCAGGATTGCGCTCCGTTGTCTTGCGTCATCAAAGGCTGCAAGTGCGCGCCTCGGGTGGGTGGAGTTAGATCCTGTATTGGCCAGCGCCTTGAGCAGCTCTTGAGCTGTAAAAGAGCTATGTAAGAACGATTAAATGTAAAATAAATAAATACATAATAACAATAAGAAGAACAACAGTAACTATTATTATTATTATTATTATTATTATTATTATTATTATTATTATTATTATTATTATTATTATTATTATTATTATTGTTATTATTATTATTATTATTATTATTATTATTATTATTTTAAAATTATTATTATTATTATTATTATTATTATTATTATTATTATTATTATTATTATTAGTAGTAGTAGTAGTAGTAGTAGTAGTAGTAGTAGTAGTAGTAGTAGTAGTAGTATATTAGACCTATTATATCAGCCGTAAAATTATTGAAGTCATCAAAAGCCTGTATGACAAGGCTACCAGTGCAGTCCTCCATAACAGCGCCTTCGGAGATTGGTTTAGAACAATCGGTGTGCGTCAAGGATGCCTACTCTCTCCAACACTCTTCAACATCTTCCTAGAGCGCATCATGTCAGATGCCCTTGCAGATCACAAAGGCACAATCAGCGTAGGGGGTAGAACAATCTCCAACCTCTATTTTCCAGATGACATTGATGGATTGGCTGGAGAGGAACGTGAACTTGAACTGCTGGTACAGAGGCTTGACACCACCTCCAGAGCCTAAGGAATAAAAATAAGTGCAGAGAAGACCAAACTGATGACCAACAACTCCAATGGCATCAACACGGACATCAAAGTCCAAGGCCAATCACTCAACACAGTGCATAGCTTCAAATATTTTGGAACCATTGTATCAGACAATGGGTCCCAACAGGAAGTCCTCTCCAGTATCGCACAAACAACTGCTGCCCTGGCAAGGTTGAAGCCCATTTGGAAAGACAGGACCATTAGTCTACATTTCAAGGTAAGACTGCTGTGCTCCCTTGTCATCTCCATCTTCCTATAAGGCTTGCGAAACATGAACTCTCACAGCAAATCTACAACGAAGAATACAAAGCATGGAGATGAGGTGCTACAGCTAGAAGACTTCTGGGCATTTCCTATACCCGGCACATCACCAACGACGAAGTCAGACAGACCATCACACAAGCCATTGGACAACACGATGACCTGCTCACAGTGGTAAAGAAACGGAAACTCCGATGGTATGGCCACGTCACCAGATCATCAGGCCTTGCAAAGACCATCCTGCAAGGCACAGTGCAAGGAGGTCGAAAAAGAGGTGGGAGGACAACATTCGAGAATGGGCTGGTTTGATACTGAGCGAAGCCATGAGGGTTGCTGAGGACAGAGAAAGATGGAGTACGCTGGTTAGACGATCATCTGTGGTGCCCTTACGACCTCCGAGTTACGGGATATGATAGGAATATTATTATTATTATTATTATTATTATTATTATTATTATTATTATTATTATTATTATTATTATTATTATTATTATTATTATTATTAATTTACTTCTTTATTGAATATAATGGACCAGTCTTGCTCAACCCGACTGCAAGCATTGAGTGTTAGATAGTCGTCTCTTTCTTGTTGTGTAAACAAACAGCTGTGCCTGCTATACACTTTCGCGGCGCTGCTGTTATTTTTAGAATCAACCTTGATGCTATCAATAGGCACACAAAGGAATTATCGATTTTATTTCAAAAATCGTTCATCATTCATTCATGGTTGTTTCAGTACTGGTGATTTGGATGGGTATGTTTTCAAATGTCTAATATGACCTCAGTGTGTGGATAGACCATTAATTAAATATTGAATCTCCAAACCATACTTTTGAAAGAGGTGTTTTAATTAATTATTTTATTCTATTTTATTCTATTTTATTTTATTTATTTATTTATTTATTTTATTTATTTATTTATTTATTTATTTATTTTTGGAGTGGGAGGGGTGGGGTAGGTTAGGGTGATGCTTAATATTATTTTTGAACACAACCTTCACTGTCAATTTGAAATAAAGGATACTTGTGATGCAGAATTGTGTGAACCCGGGGCTCTTTAATAGAATACTTACAACAACACATCTGTAGTGTCCAACTTTCACATTGCATACATAAAAAGATTGAGCATTACCTTCGCGAGGGCGCCGAACTTGACATAAATAAGTACAAAAATGTCCATGCATACATCAATCATAAGCTAGTTGACAGTCATCTCTCTCTCTCTGTCTCTCTCTCCTTCCCCCTCTCCCTCCCTCCCTTTATCCCACTCCATCCATCCCTCTCTCTCGCCCTCTCTCCCTCCTGCTTCAACACACGGCGCGGTGCATCCTTGCACACACCCAAACACATACATACACACACAAGCAAGCGCGCGCACATACACACACATACACATGTATGTGTACACACACACTGCCCCTTGGGAAACAGTTGCTGCTACTCTCACAATGCAATGAACGTGGGAAGCTGAAACAAGAATACAAGATAAAACCTCAATAGTGCAAAAGTTAATCCCAGGGAATAGTTCAGTTTTTAATAACTGGATAACCCAGAAAATGGCAACGTTAAACTCATAATAAAATGTCAGATTAAGATGTTTGTATATACTCACACAACATGCGTAATTTGCACATAATAAGAATAAATAATTAAATAGATGATAAGGATAATGATGATGATGATGATGATGATGATGATGATGATGATGATGATGATGATGATGATGATGATGATGATGATAATCTAAAGATATACAACAGTAATATAGAAATATCTTGTTTTTTGGTTTGAGGTGAAAAGCACACCGCGCTTACAGAGTAAGGAAACCCCTTACTTGCAGAAAGTATAAGTAGAGTTCTACGACTGTGATGACGGTGATCAAATGACCTCTTACGGAACCAAGTCAAGTGGAGACTTCCTGAAGTAATGTAGGGCTTCTCTGCAGGCGTAGCTCGCACAGTGGTTAGAGCGTTCGCCTCGAACACCCATGAACCAGGTTCGAATCCCTGTGGTGGCGGGCAGCACTAAGAAGTGGCAATTTTTCCTTCTTTCTTCTTCTTCTTCTTCTTCTTCTTCTTCTTCTTCTTAGTAGTAGTAGTAGTAGTAGTAGTAGTAGTAGTAGTAGTAGTAGTAGTAGTAGTAGTAGTAGTAGTAGTAGCAGTAGTAGTAGTATGATTGCCCTGGTAGTTCAGGGTTAATTTAGATCCCTTATCCCGACTTTCCTGGCTTGGTTATGCCCGCCTGTCACGTCGCCAATGCCGTGGGTCAAAGTCGTACGGGTAGATCTATTACCGCGGTATTTTAGGTCGTATCGGTATTTCGTACCGGTATACCGCGATTTTAAGTGTTACAATCAAATGGGATATGGCACTGACAGTAGTGACCGACGCAAAAGAAAGATTGTTATACACTTCAAAACAGTTTCAAAGAACCAACTTTCCATTGAAATTGAAGCTTCATTTTTGCTTAAACGCCTTCAAAATAAAATTATGATAAATCACTAAATCACTGTTCAGAATATCAGCAAACTTTAAACCAAAAAATCAGAATAAAACAAAAACATTCAACGGGAAAGGTCTTTAGTTCAGAAGGATTGGCGACTGGTACCATGCTCAAACACGTGGATAAGCTGCTGTTCTTATAAGTTCTTCAAGAACAGCTGCCTATACACGTGTTTGGGCTTTAGGCTCGCTCTCTGGGCGGACAAGATGTCGCCCACTGTCGCGTTATGTCTTGCCGAGATTTCTCAGTAAACCGGACCTTGGACACCCGCACCGGTATACCGTACCGTCGCGTTTCCGAAGCTGAATACAGTTACGTATCGGTAAAACCGTCCAGCTCTAGTCGCCTAATGGCGGGTGTACACTCTAATGTTGTTGTTTTGTTGTTGTTGTTCTCCTTCATTTCTTCCTCCCGCTCCTTCATCCTTTTTTTCCCCTATCCCTTCTCGTTATTTCAAGCAAGAAAAAGGAATTTATGTTCCTTACTGGCTGTGGGAAGTCATGCCGGCAGTGAACTGGGTAATGGTGGAGATTCTAAGTGGTATGACTCACGATTCCATGGGAAATACATAAACAACACTAATTAATATGCGTCATTAATGCTGTTTTTCTTGTATCGTCTAAGGTTGCTTGCGTGACTTGCGATACATGACCTGATGTTCTGTATGTGCCTCGCAGCCAAATATAGGGCCCTTCCTCGTGGAGTGCATGTCATTCGGCAATGCATACTACTACTACTACTACTACTACTACTACTACTACTACTACTACTACTACTACTACTACTACTACAAGATTTTCTCCGGATACCCTGGAATGCTCCCTTCCTTCCATAATTGTATTGGATGGAGTCAATCTAAAAGAAAAAAACAACAACAACAATAACAAGAAAACAACAAAACAACAAAATCAACAGATTTATTTCCCCTCCCTTGCCCTCCTCCCTCCCTGCCCCCGAATCGAAGTAGCAGACGTAAAGGAAACCGACGTTTTTTTTTTTTTTTTTTTTTTTTTTTTTTGTTTTTTTTTTTAAAGTTTAGATAGGCTGCATCCAATACCATTATTGAAGAAAGGGCGGAAGGAAACCGGAGTAACCACAAAAAACCTTCGGTGACCTGAACAGTTTCGTACCTAAGGCACCTCAGTTTCGTCCCTTTGCGGGGATCGAGCCCGCAACCTTTGGCCGACCATGGGAAAACCGGCGATTAACCCACTGCGCCACCGTGACACCGGGCAATCTATATGTGTTGCCGCATGACAAAACCCGGCTAAAGACGCCAGGATTGATTCGCTGCTACAGCCATAAAACACTAAAAAATAGGCTACCCCATCAATTTTAAGATTGTTGCCTCTTTGTCTTTATTTAACACTTTTCTTTAATATCCCAAACGGATTTTGTTCAAAACTTACTAGAACATTGTTTATTTTGTTGATTTTGATAAGGGTGTTGATCACACCTTGCTAAAACAATGGCACTAATTGACCTCCGATACCCCAACTTTTCTTGTCCGACTATGAAGGGAAATCCCCAATGTGGATTGATATATAACGTCTGGAGAGTGAAAAGTCCCTATTGGTACTACGTTTTGGTACATAAAAGTGTGTGGCGTATGAATTTTTCATGAAATTCCTTGTTCCGAAGCTTGCTTGTGACACAAGTTGTGTTCGAATGTGTCTCTAGCCGGATCGTGAAAAACTGAAGTGTTTCCTATAGATTTTCGACGATTTTTAGTTCAAAGTGAATTTTTTAATGTAGATAAACTCATCATACATCTATTTCAAGTGTTTTCTTGCAATATTTATGTTGCATTTGTTAGAGTCCTACGTCGACTCCGAGGTAACTATCGTCCGCTGGACCCTGCCATGACCGATGGTCAGAGTGTCTTTTCCTCGGCCGATGACAAAGCTGATGCATTCCTCTCCCTTTTTGTCTCTGCCAGCGATGGCTCTCGCCTTCCGCCTGGTGAGAGGGAGAGAAGGCAGGCCTTCGAGGCAACTCTGGATCCCGAACCCCCACCGGAACCCCCTGCCCGGCTCTTCACTATGTGCGAGCTGGCCAGGGCTTTAAGGGCTTGTCCTACCAAGAAAAACTCAGGGCCTGACGGAGTTCATTACCAAATGATGTCCAAGGCGCCGGTCTCCTTTAAGACCGTTCTTCTCTCGCATTTCAATAGATGCTATTCTTCCGGTACTATTCCAGATGCCTGGAGGCAGGCCACTGTGGTACCGGTCCACAAAGCTGGAAAACCTAGAAAAAGGATCGACAGTTACCGCCCGATTTCATTAACTTCCCATGTTAGCAAATTATACGAGCGACTGGTTAAACAACGCTTGGACTATTTCTGTTCTCTGAGGAAAGTGATCCCCACTCTGCAGGCTGGTTTTCGCCGCGGGAGGGGCATCACTGACCATCTTGTGAAGCTCAATGAGCACGTCAGGAGGGCCCTCCAGAAACGGAGAGCCGTCCTGGCGTGCTTTTTGACGTTTCACGTGCCTTTGATTCTATCTGGCACACTGCTCTTCTCACTAAGCTCAAATCATTGGGGGTCGACCCTTCTATACGCTCCTTTGTAATGGCCTTTCTCAGCAACAGGAGGATCAGGGTCCGCTGGGGAGGCGCTCTCTCTCGTGAGGGTGCGCTTTTCATGGGTGTGCCCCAGGGATCGGTGATTGCCCCTTTGCTCTTTTCTATCGCTCTTTCAGGGATGGGTCTCCATCCCCCTCATTCTTCCACCATCACCATGTACGCAGATGACATTGCCCTCTGGCGTACTTCCAGTTGCCGTCCCCTTCGGCCTCAACACCACCTCTTCCGTAGGGATTTGAACTATTTTCAGGCGGACATAGATTTCGTCTCCTCGACTCTCTTTGACGTAGGCCTTTTCTTTGCCCCTGACAAGACTGTTTTTGTCCCCTTTGCGGCACGGTGGGAGCCGGGGTTCACAACTATGACCGTCCGTGTGGCCGACACTCTGATCTCGGCATCCAAAAAGGTACGATACTTGGGCTTCATTTTCCAGCAGAATGGCCAGTATGGTACCCATGTCGAACGCAACATCAACAGCGCTGCCCGCGCCATCTCTGTCCTTTTGGCTGTGCGCCGGGAGACCTGGGGAAGTGACCCCAGGGCCTTGGTCTCCTTGGTTACTTCTTTGGTCCGATCCCGCCTGGCCTTTGGCGCGGAGCTTTTGTACGACCTGCCCGCCCACCTCATCACTAGGATGGAGGGCCTGGAGTGCAAGGCGCTTCGAATAGCACTCTCCATTACTTCTGCTACATCCGTAGCTCTGGTCTATAGACTGTCTGGTCTGTTGCCTCTAAGACTCTACCTTGTCCAGGCCTCAGCATCTTATATGCTTAGGGCTGGCTTGGTCCCTAACACCACAGTCGAGGAACTCCAGCCCTCTTTCATGTGGCCCGTCACAGCTCGTCCGGTGATCGGAATAGCGGATGCTGTTTTTCGAACTATGGGCGACTCCTTTGTACGGGGAGTTCGTGCTGACCCGAATCCCCCTCCGCGCCCTCCGTGGGAGCCCACCCCCAAGGTGACAGTTATGGGCAGGGGTCTCCTGACCCGAGAGGGCGACTTGCCCATCCTTACCGTCATGGCACAGGAGCTCATAGAGTCCCTTTCGGACTCAGTGCGTGTGTATACTGATGGGTCCGTCTTGCCGGGGGGAGGGGCAGGCTACGGATTTCATATTGAGGGCGGCGATACAGTGTCCGGTGGTTTGCCGCCTGGTACCACGGTACTCGCCTGCGAGCTCGTTGCCATCAGAGAGGCCCTGAGCGTTCTGGGGAATGAGACTCCCCAACCGAATGCCCGAATTTCTGTCCTCTCGGACTCGAGAGGAGCTCTCCAAAGCATTGAGGGAATGAGTAGTCACACTAGACCGGAAGTCACCCACTCTATTCTTGATACCATCTCTGCGCATGCCTCTCATGGGCGCAGTGTGGAGTTTTTCTGGATTCCCTCTCATGTGGGATTAAGAGGAAATGAGGAAGCGGACCGTGCCGCTGGTGTGGGGTCTGCCGGCCTTGCCGCGATGTCCTTACACCTACGTCCTTCTCCCTCAGAACTTAAAACTCGAGTCAAGCATAAGTTAAGGCAGCTCTGGGATGACGACTTTCTCTCCTGGTGCGGGGACAGTTGGGACTGGGCCCAACTTCACGGGAACCGCCCATTACCACTATATTCGAAATACCCTCCCCACTTAACTAACATTATGCTACGGGAGTGTGTCTACGCCCTTTCTTCCCGCCCCAGTGCATCTGTGGCGACCTGGTCACCTACGACCACTGTATTTTCCGGTGCGCGGCCCTTGAGGCCGACTTCTCGGTGGTTAGGACCTCCTGTCGGGTCCACCGATTGGGTGGTTTGCCCGACCTGGTGGCCTATTCCCTCTCTGGTGACCTGGGACTCCTATTCCGGACCGCGGTGTGCGCCTACCACTCTAGGGTGGCAGCACACCTGTAGGTTTTGAAAAGCCCATACGCATGAAGGCCGTTACCTTCAGCATGGAGTAGCCAAGTGGACCCCCGCTCCTTGGACCTGGTCCCTGGTAGGCTTGGGAACACCGTGTGGCTGGGGCCGATTCGCGGAGGATGGTACCTGGTACCACACTCTGCCATCTGCCCCCCTCTAGCGACAGTTCTCTCCTACAGACCTGTATAACGACCTACCAACTATGTGCCGGCACTTTCAGTTGACCCCTCGTGCCCTGAGTGCCTGCACCCAGGGACTGACTTAGCAGATATGCTGGCTTTCAGTTGACTTCGTCCTGGGCCCTCCTCCCATACCTATAGTCTGACATTATCCCATTGTAGTGGGATGACACGCTTGATCTCCGGTCGCGTGCATCCTCTCCCAACGACTGACTATACCACTTACCATTTGACACTACCATAAGACAACGACGATTACCTACCATGACCGAAACCCATGTTGACCTTCGGTCCGTGGGAGTAGGTCTCTAAGGACTGACTTAACCGTTAACAAAAGACCCATAACCCAACAGAGTTATGTCTCATGTGGTTCCATGTCTCGACTCTCGGGCCCCGTCATTTATCTTTTAGACCGTAACGCCCTATGGCTATCCTTTTTAACTTTTTTCTTAGAATGTACATTTTTATCGGCGCATTCCTTTAGGAATTTTTTTTTTCTTGTTTATTGTTCTATATATGTTGTCTTGTCCTTTTAACGTGGTCCTGTAAGGATTTTTGTCCCCTTGGTAGTTGAGGCTTTTATGTAAAATTTTTTTAACTTTTTTATAATTTTTTGACATCTTTTTTAATATAAAGTTCTTAAATACATAGTCCCCTATACGCTGATGTGTTGGGGACTATAATCTACCTATCCAATCCAATCCAGTCCTTCTTCGCCACTACTATAAAGTTTGTCCGGTATGGACGCTGATCTGGGCAGGTGCTGGCCGCTGGGAATCGGCCTGTTGTGTGCTCAAAACCAGCGAAATCGTTATAGCCGACATTTCCTTACCGAACGTTTAACCGTTTCTGAGATAAATAAATAAACAAAATGTCCACAAACTGCAATAGCCTCATTCCGCGCGCTTCCATTAAAAATCAAATTGAGGTTTCAGCATGTTTTCCCATATAGACCAAAAAATTTATTGTTTTTGTACGAAGCATTGATAGCTCAGTTGGTAACACCTTCGCCTAACGTTAAGGGCGACCGAAGTTCGAATCCGTCGCGGGCAATATTTTTTTTAATGTTTTTTTTTCCCACTACAATATGGATATTTTTCTTTTTAATTTAGGCTTTTTACCTTTATTATTATTATTATTTTTATTATTATTATTACTATTATTATTACTATTATTATTACTATTATTATTATTATAATTATTTATAATATTATATCTTATATCAAATTTTCTTTTAAAACCTTGGTGTTTATGATTTCTATTTGTATTATTCTATATTCAATATTATTATTATTATTATTATTATTATTATTATTATTATTATTATTATTATTACCAAGGATCGGGATGGGGTGGTACGTTATTATTATTATTATTATTATTATTATTATTATTATTATTATTATTATTATTTATAAACTAATAATAATAATTATAATTATTATATTTATAATATCTTATATCAAATTTTATTTTAAAACCTTGGCGTTTTTTATGATTTCTATTTGTATTATTATTATTATTATTATTATTATTATTATTATTATTATTATTATTATTATTATTATTGTTATTATTATTATTATTATTATCAAGGATCGGGATGAGGTGGTACGTGTAGGTAAAAGGGGGCTACGGGTAGGTTTAAAGGGGCATGAGTAGGCATAACGGGGATACGGGTATATATAAGGGGGTATGGTGATGGTCGATTCCTTTCATCCATACCTGCGAAACGATCAACGGGGAAGTATCAAGGAGGGTACAGGTAGGTTACAAGGAGGGTACGAAAGGTATCAAGGGGTTATGGGGAGGTATCAAGTGGGTTCGGGGAGGTATCAAGGGGGTATGATGAGGCATCATGGGGGGGGGGGGACGGGGAGATATCAGAGGGGGGGGGGGGGGGGTATGGTGAGGTATCAAGGGGGATATGGGGAGGTATCATCGTCCAAATGAAACTCGCAGACAACAGTTGTCTCTCTGTCTACATTTTAAACAGCAACCTGTGTACCCTGGCTTGCCACTAGTACATAATATGGAATACAACAGAGAACTGCTTGCGTTCAAAATGTAGAATAACAACAATGGCAAGCCGTTCAAGACACTGAAACACATACCCATGGCGTTGTGTCGTCTTATGATTTTTATAATATGTCAGCTTGTTACACGACTGGGGTCGATTCAGCCCCGATGCTGGAATCGTGTGTAACTCGAAAGGTTATCCACGCAGATGGTTCACTCAACAGCAAGGCTGAAGTCGCCGTTAGAAAGATTTCCAACTTTATTCAGCAAAAAACGCAAACAGCATTCAACAACTGCATACAAAATCTCTTTTCGGAAAACACCCTCCATAGACAACGTTTCTTATTGTCTATCAGCAGAAGGTTCCAGAATGACGCAATCAACAACCGACCAAAATGAAACTCGTCACCGGAATTACGGCACTTTAATACGTCATAAAATGTTTTACGAACTTACAAAGACCCGATCGATCTCGAATCTTCGATCAATTATAAACGAATAATTCTAGAAAGTTCTCAATACTACTAGTCTACAACAATATGGACCGGCGAAAACGACCAACATTATGTAAAGCTCTTCTAGCAAACAGCGCAGAATCAAGTCAAAGGTAATATACAGCTAGGCTGTCATTGCATGCTTTGCAAATGAAAATGTTCGTAATCATCGGGCGTGTCTCAAGCGTAATATAAACACATCAAAATTTAAAGAAGAATTTTCAAGAGGTTGCGTGTGAAAGTTTGTTTGAATATTTAAGAGTAACAGGCTTTTTTTTTTCTTTCAAAGATTTGAACCATTTTATAATATTTTAAGATAACGTTTCTCTGGTCCTGATTTGGCTCGGAAGAGTCCGCTGGACCTAAAGCAGTAACCATGTAATGTAATGTAATGTCTCAAGCGTCATGCACTATTTAGCACTATTTATTTATGTATTTATGTTTATTTATGTTTTGTTTTAATTTCAGGCGGTGGTGCCCGCACGTTACGAACCAACCGGTGGTCTGCTGGGAGCCGCAATGGCAATGGATCAATGGACAGTATGTATCCTGTTGTTGTTGTTGTTGTTGTTGTTGTTGTTGTTGTGTTGTTGTTGTTGGTGGTGGTGGAGGTGGTGGAGGAGGTGGTGGTGGTGGTGGTGGTGAACCTTTATTTCCACCGGTTTGGCGACCTAAATACCATTTAGGTAGCCGTTCACTGTGAACTGGCTACCTACTATTTTGAACGGCTACCTATAATGTGAATGTCTACTTAACCATATTTGTGAACTGCTACTTAATTTTGAACCCATTTTTACGACAGGCGACCTAAATGTGAATGGTTACCTGCCTGTGAATGGCGACTTAAGCAGTTCACCGCCACGGCTACCTATTACGTGAAATGTTACTTGATGGTGATATGGCTACCTAATATGCTATGTTGTTAAATTGACATGAAACAATTTGTTAAAAAACATTGACCAGCTAATAAATAACCTTACAGCCATTAGTTCATAGTTTTATAGTACAATTCAGTTGTATTCTGGGAGAGCCGACAAATATTACAATACATATATAACTCATGGATGATTTGCAGTGTGCAAATTTCAAGGTAAAAGCGCGTTTTAAAGAAAAATAAGCGAAAGTAAGTGGTCATAATACCTTTGTAGCCCTTGGTATTGTTTACTTCGACTGTTGAAGTGTTGGCACGTTCGACAGCATTAAAGGGAAATGATACAGTGTGACCTGAACAACTCTTCTGTTGATGTGATAGCAATGTTGGTGTTATATGTCCCTTTAAACGTCTAATCCTTTATCTATGCACTTCATAACCTTCAACAACGAATACCAATGGAAGCAGCAGTTAATTTGATTTTTAAAATGAAATGTGTGCATTCGATTTTAGATAAGGTGATGCCGACTGTGCGTTGATTTTTATGAGCAAAAAAACCCAATAGTTTTCAAGCGGTAACCTTTTTTTTTGGTGCACACACACGGGAACTTATAAGCCTTATAAGTAACAGTTCAACATGGAATGTAACTTATAACGATAGAACTGTAACTTATAACTGTGAAATGTTACCTCGAACTCAAAATTCGGAAAGTAACTTTATTTTGTGGAACTGTGACTTTGTTAAAATGCTACCTGGGTGTGAAACGTAACTTAGTAAAACATGTTGAACTGTTGCTTAATATGTTGTAATGTAACTTAATGCGGTGGTTTAGTAAGACCTTCATTCATAGGGTTCCATAACATACTGAAATGCATAAACAGACATTTATGTGAGAACACACCACGTAAAACAATACTTTCAAACAGCTTCACATCACTTCAAGATTCTTTATTGTCCAAATACATGGCATGGATATGTGTTTTGCAGTGCAAGAAAGGAGATAACATCAAAAACATAGACATACAATATTAATACATTTGATATACTATCATACCCAACTTCCATACCGAAATACAAATCTATCACCACTAGCACACATGCCTAAACAGATATCCAGTCTCATACCCATGCGAACACATTAGACACACCGATAATTATTCAACAATACACAAAACCACTCAAACCCACCCATTCTTCCATGCCTTAGACCCATCCTAGCCATCCACAACACTTCACTCCTATATCTATACACTCGTACTCTTGAAAACTTTTCATCCTTCCTACCACTCAACTCGTTGACTCACACATACATCCATGCACACACATACACCCATGTACACATATACACACATGCTTACTCGTGCACCCACCCCTCCATTCATGTCTGCATACACCTTGCACTAACGACAGCAACAATGGAATAGAATATAATATTATTAGGTCCCTGAAATAACTAGGTGCGACAAAGTACTAATGACTTCAGCAAAGCTATCTTTTTAAAATTACAATACTGAGTACTGGTAAAAACCTGATGAAGGTGACAATGGTGATTTAATAATAATAATAATAATAATAATAATAATAATAATAATAATAATAATAATAATAAGAGTAATAATAATCATAACAAAAAATAATCGTAATCATAAGAGTAATTATAAAAATAATAATAATAACAATACAACTACTAAAAATAATACAACAGCAGCAGCAACAAAACTAATAATATATGGTAACAATGAAAGCAATAATAATAACAATACTAATAAAACTAATAATAATAACAACAAGGATACAAAACCAAGCTTCATGATGATATAGGAGAACACAATTAGCTGTTCGTGGGTTTAATATCCATGTTAGTTATTGTCAACAAAACTACCTAGTTGGAAGTAATAATAATAAAAACAAGAAGGATACCAAACCAAGCTTCCATGATAGTTATTGTCAACAAAACTACCTAGTTGATAGTTATTGTCAACAAAACTTCCTAGTTCGTAGAAGAAAGGATACAAAACCAAGCTTCTTGATGATCTAGGTGAACAAAATTAGCTGATCGTGGGCTTAATATCCATGATAGTTATTGTCAACAAAACTACCTAGTTGGAAGTTTCTCTCACCCCATCTCTAATCAAAAGGAAAAACGGATAGACAAATATTCACCAGAGCACAGCACACTGCGACAATTTGGTCCAACGTGGTCACAGTTGCACCTTCTGCACAAGTCAACATAGTGACTGGAATTGTAGAATCAATAATGGCATAGTTTTAAACAATGTTACCAATCACCCTTTCAACATGAATCATTACTGTGGCTTACATGTGCTATGTTGCGTGTTGATTCTACATCAAAAGCAGATAGTTGCTTTTTTACCTTTGGTAAAAGCAGGTATCTTAACTTCAGCACACATCAGTCCAACACTATCATGGATATTAAACCCACAATCAGCCAATATATATATATATATATATATATATATATATATATATATATATATATATATATATATATATATATATATATTAGTATAAAGGGGCCCATAGAGCGACTTTGGGTCGCCCCGTGGGCCCTTGGTACAGTAATTTGGACAAATGGCGACCGAAACCCGGTCGCCCTATGTCTTTGAGCTTTCCTGCCTAGACCCTTCGTCGGAGAAACATGACACTATGCGCTAACTGGGACCCAATGTCTAAAGTTATTCTTGCATTGTAGTGAAGTTCGAGGAATTGACGGTTTGGGAATAGAAGCAAAACAAGTAAACTGAGCCATACGGCGACTTCTGAAAAAAGGGCCCATGTAGCGACCACCTTATTTTGTGAAATAACTTTAGATCCGAGAGGGTTTTTTCAAGGAAAAAATAGTTATAAACTGCTTTTATCTGTACCTAATCACCAGTATCTGAATATGTGTAATATATTATGCTGATTGGGAGAATCACGACGAAGCTGTTTTGAGCAACACATAGGTTTTTGTCTTGCTAGGAGAGAGAGCCCAGGAGAGAGAGCAAGGCATTACGGCAGTACTTCCGCTTTGGACTTGTTGATGGCGGACATGTTTGTATCTGCATTCGTGATATTTTGATGTGAAAGCTTTGTCATCTTCGATTTATATTGTGGTTTGGAGACCTGTTGTGCATTGTGGCCGAGAGTTCTGAATAGTGTCTTGTGTTAGTTCGGAGGGAGGTGGTGGTTCTTCGGTTTTTTGCTATTGGTTTGTGTTACGATGTGGTCCGCCATTGGCATTGTGTGTGTTTAATGTGTTTATCAGTTTATAGTCCCCGCAAGTCTCCTCTCTGAAATTGGCATTGGTACTCTACTCTACTGATCTATTCCCAGGACTGATCGACATTATTTCCTGTCGGATATGACTGAGAAATTCCTGTGTGTGACACTTCTGCACTCATTCAGTTTTATTGAACTTTTATCTGTGCTACAGTCTCACAGAAATGTGTGAGTCTCGCCGTCGTGACCTTTGAACTTTTCATTGTGACCTTGCCTTACTATTGTGAGATATGAAAGAAAAATTCTACTTTATATTGACAAGTGACTGGGACACTGTGGATTTGGACGCTTGGTGTGTGTTTGGGCTATTTCTGGCCAAGAACTGTGTCTCCCTCCTGTTTACGTGAGACGGCCTTCCTTTTGCAGTGTGGGTGGTCAGCTTGGCCTACCGTCGTGGTCTGTGAGGGAGACCCACAAGGGAGAGTGTTACGTTCGGCAGCTACCGGCTCTGCAAACATGTCAACTGGCTTTGTGCATTGAGCATCTTTTTTTTTTTTTTTTTTTTTTTTTTTTTTTTACTTTTAATATGATAATTGCATGTTTTCTTGTAATTGAAGTTCATGAAATTAAAAAATTAAAATTAAACTATTTGATCTTTTGTACCACATCTAAAACTTACAAGTAAGAAAGAAAATAAGACTCAAGTTGAACCCACATCATCAAAGGTAAAAAATTCTAGTAGTAGTAGTAGTAGTAGTAGTAGTAGTAGTAGTAGTAGTAGTAGTAGTAGTAGTAATAATAATAATAATAATAATAATAATAATAAGCAGAAGAGGAAGAAGTAGAAGAAGAATTATAATAATGATAATAATAATAATAATAATAATAATAATAATAATAATAATAATAATAATAATAATAATAATAACAATAATAACAGCAACAATAATAAGTTATTATTATTATTACTATTATTAGTACTGTACCATTATTACTACTATTATTATTAACAGCAAGAAGCAGAAAGCATTACACAATATCAGGATATATTTTGAGCATAATATAAAAAAAGCTCATAAAACAATTTTTTTCACTGTCATGAGAAATGATTGAGATGAATATATAAATAAAATGAAATTAAAATAAATTATTACATCTTTTAATTCACAAAGAATACAGATTAGAACATTATAAAAAAATTGGGAACATACATCAACACTCACAACATCTACAACATAAAATAAGATGAAATTATGTAACAAAAATAAATTAAATATAAATTAAATTAATAAAACAAAACAAAACTGACATTTAAAACAAAATGAAAGAAAATTAGAACCCTTGTTTTAATGCATTGATGGTCAGCATCTACCGGCACTGCCATTCCTTTTAGAGTCCTTGGCTCCTTGTAAGACGGTGGGTGTGATACCTTATCTTTTAAATTTATTTGTAGGATAGGGTAAATAGGAAAATTTTTAAAGTTGGAAATTTTAGATCAAGGTCCTGACTAGGATTTTATCGTTTTGTCCTGGCCCGCGGTCTGGTAGCTTAGTTTGGGTGTTTTTTGTTTTACTAGTTGAGAGTTTTAGATTTTAATTATTGATTTAAAATAAAGTCTTTTTCTTCTTATTGTTGTTGACTTAGTAGAGTGTTTAAGAGACATTTTGGCGGCCCTGTCCACACATGTTACACGAGATGTCCTGGTTCAGGTTTAGCGGTTGACTCCCAGCCAGGCGTGGCCTCTCCGCCTCTGTCCTACAGTCAGGTTGCCTCAAAATGACTCAGTCGGGTCGAGAAAGACTGTCGATTTTGCAATGGAACTGCAGAACGGTTACAGATAAGTGGTGCTCTTTGACGCCTACATTCGAGATCATGGTCCCTTTGGGGGGTCGTGATGCTGCAGTCTGTGGTGGTGGCGCCTAGATCTGTGTCAAGTAGTGCCAAGTGGTGGGGTATCAATATCCGGTCCCCCTGTTATGGGCATCAAAGGAGGTGCGGGTAAGGTTAGTGTGGCCACTTATGTTGTCTGTCCTATGATAATGAGTGATTGTCCAGTCCTCATAAGGAAAAAGTGGAAACAGACCAATTTTATTTTTCATAGAAACTTATAATTAGTTCTATTTTAAAGGTAACTGCAATACCTATGATGGCTATCTCAGTATCTGAATATGAAAATGATTAAAAGAGGCAAACATCACTATTTTCACAGTGTATAAATTATCATTGGTTTTAAAACAAAGAAGGCATAATATATCCTGAATATCAGTACTTCAGATTGTTGGAGCGCCCGCGCCATTGGCGCATATTTTATCAGAATGGCGCGTAACAGTCAACGTGAATGCGCCAGCCTGGCGTGTCATAAAAATCAAGAAGGACTAGGTGAACATACGATACGAATACCTTTGATTGTCAATTACCCATCTTTTTGAAAATTGACACATCATTTTGCATGGCCATGGGTCATTGGGCCCATGATGTCTGAAAACAATCTGAAGCACTGAATATAAAGGTTGTCTCCAGATCTTGTTGTTTCAAGTTGTATGTATAGGTACAATTATGCACCGAGTACATACATGTATGTATGACATGTATGCATAACAGTTACTATTCAAATGATGAAATTGTTTACAAAATTATTCTTAGCATTTCTAAAGACTAGAAAAAAAGTAGAATAACTGTACACTGTACAGCAAGTGCAATGTGCATTGTAAGTGTTTTAAATACACATCTACGCTATGCCTTTTTTTGCACACATCTGCAAGAAAAAAGCACCGTCTTATGGTAAAGTGTAACTGTACACAAACAAAGGAATAATATTCCCTGTAAAACGATTTCGAAAAAAGGAGAAAAAAAAAAGACAAAAATGTACAGTGAATACAAAATGAATTGTTCCTCAAAACAATAGCTGCATAAGACAATGATAAACACATCACAAGAGTAAAGTACAATACATTTGTTGTAGCCTTTTAAACTTATGTTTGTTTGTGATGCTAATGTGATACTTATCATTTATATATATATACTCTTTTTATAAGCACTTTTTACTCATTATGCTTTTATGTATGCAAGTGATGGTCAGCACAATGAACTGTGCGCTATAAATGTAATGTTATTATTATTATTATTATTATTATTATTATTATTATTATTATTATTATTATTATCAGGGATCAGTTTACTAGCGCGCCCTGCGCCATTGACGCATAAAAATTAAAAATGACCCATCTACAATTCTTGCCAGGGGCCGAATGGCGCTTCGATTTTTGGTACCAGTGCGCCACCACAATAACAGTGCACTGTATTGGAGGCGACAAACGTGCTTTTGGTAAGGCAAGTTCAGCGATTGGCTATGAGGGCCCGGATGTTGATCTTTTAGCCAATAAGAAATGTTGTATCCCCCCCCAAAAAAAAAAAAAAAAAAAAACTAAAAAAACTAAAAAAAACCAACTAAACTTGAGGTAGGACAGTCTAGACTGTCGTTTGCTGCTGTTAAACTACAGTCTACCGCCGCTAATCCTACGCAAGATGATTGTGTGAGCCTCCTGGTTAGTGTTTTGTTGGTAAACATGCTTCACAACACATGCACACTCACAATAATCTATTTTGTTTTAATTTCTGTAATAATATCTCAAGGTTATCTTTTACATGTACGTAAATTACTGCTGAAATCATGGCCCATTGAAATTTGATCTGAGGGGCCCAATGGCCCATAGCTTTTTTGTGTCAGGCTGAACCCTGTATTATTATTATGCAATGTTATTATTAGGACTACATGTATTATAATTAGCTGATTGCGCCGGTTTCCTATGCCGAAGGTCGCGGGTTCGATTCCTGCATGGGGCGGACGTATGTGATTTAAGTACGAGACTATTGAGGTCACCGAAGGTTTTCTCCGGGCACTCCGGTTTCCTCCCTCCCTTCAATAATGGTACAGGATGCAGTCAATATAAAAATTTCAAAAATAAACATTTGAATTTCTTCCGTCTTCTAATAGCGATCTCCCTCCCTTTACACCACCTGTTTGAGTGATGGATGTGTATTTTGGTGTGTGAGGGTGGATGAGACAGATTAGTTGTTTTTGAGATTGATGATTGGGGTGGTATATATTCTTTTTAAATTATATAACTTGGAAGATAACATGATATAGCCCTGAGATCACTTGGCATGGTGGCTTGTTGTTTAATAATTGTTGTTATAATGTTGTTGTAATAATAATTAATAATAATAATAATAATAATAATAATAATAATAATAATAATAATAATAATAATATAATATAATAATAATAATAATAATAATATTATAATTGTTATCTTTATCTAATGATATTTTATTTCTATTTTTTATGTATTTTAATATTTAATAATATTCATGTTTGTAATTTTTCATCACAATTCACTTACAATTTTACTGAATACAATTAGCATCTTGTTATTTGGCAATGTTTGCCATCTGTTACCATAAGAATGCTGAATTATTCATGTTCTCTAGTCCTTTCCTATCCTATGTTGTCCCGTAACCCGAAGGTCGTAGGGGCACCATCTTTCTCTGTCCTCAGCAGCCCTGATGGCTTCGCTCAGTGTCAAACCAGTCCATTCTCGAATGTTGTCCTCCCATCTATTTTTCGGTCTCCCTCTTCTTCTACCTCCTTGCACTGTGCCTTGCAGAATGGTCTTGTCAAGGCCTGATGATGTGGTGACGTGGCCATACAATCGGAGTTTCCGTTTCTTCACCACTGTGAGCAGGTCATCGTGTTGTCCAATGGCTTGTGTGATGGGTCTGTCGGACTTCGTCGTTGGTGATGTGTTGGGTATAGGAAATGCCCAGAAGTCTTCTGTAGCACCTCATCTCCATGCTTTGTATTCTTCGTTGTAGATCTGCTGTGAGGGTCCATGCTTCGCAAGCATATAGGAAGATGGAGATGACAAGGGAGCGCAGCAGTCTTACTTTGGAATGTAGACTGATGGTCCTGTTTTTCCAAATGGGCTTCAACCTTGTCATGGCAGCAGTTGTTTGTGCGATCCTGGAGAGGACTTCCTGTCGGGACCCATTGTCTGACACAATGGCTCCCAAATATTTGAAGCTATGCACTGTGTTGAGGGATTGGCCTTAGACTTTGATGTCCGTGTTGATGCCATTGGTGTTGTTGGTCATCATTTTGGTCTTCTCTGCACTTATTTCCATTCCAAAAGCTCTGGAGGCTGTGTCAAGCCTCAGCACCAGCTGTTCAAGTTCTTGTTCCTCTCCAGCCAATCCATCAATGTCATCCGCAAAACGAAGATTGGAGATTGCTCTACCCCCTATGCTGACTGTGCCTTCGTGATCTGCAAGAGCATCTAACATGATGCGCTGTAGGAAGATGTGGAAGAGTGTTGGAGAGAGTAGGCATCCTTGACGCACACCAATTGTTGTTGTGAACCAGTTCCCGATGACGCTGTTATGGAGGACTGCACTGTTAGCCTGGTCATACAGGCTTTTGATGACTTCTATAATTTTAGGGCTGATGTTGTACACTTTCATTGTTGCCCATAGAGCTGCATGCCAGACTCGGTCAAACGCCTTCTTGAAGTCTATGAGCACATGATATAGATGTTGTTGGTGCTGTAGGTATTTCTCACAGCTTATTCTGAGGTTGAAAATCTGTTCAGTGGTACTTCGCCCTGCCATGAATCCTGCTTGTTCTTCAGCTATGATTTGTTCAGCTTGGGGTTTCAATCTGTTGAGTATTATTTTCAGGAGGACCTTGCTAGGATGGCTGATGAGGCTGATGGTGCGGTAATTTTCACACTCCTGAAGGTTACCTTTTTTGGAAAGAGTGATGACAAGCGACTGGGTCCATGGTGTAGGCCACTCCCCACTCTGCCAGATCTTGTTACAGATAATGCTGAGGGCATCAATCATCGCTTCTCCTCCTGCTTGTAGCAGTTCCGCTGGTATGTTCACTCCCGCTGACTTCCCTTTCTTCAGCGATTGCACTGCTGCCTCAACTTCTTCCCGGAGAATTGGGAGGATTTCTTCTTCTTCTCTGTTCTCAGGACATGCTAGAACTGATGTGTCTCCATTTGGTGTATGGTTGTAAAGGTCAGAGCAGTACTCTGTCCATCTGTCCAAGACTTCTTGTTCTTCTGTAAGGCATATGCCAGACTTGCTTTGGATCGTGGAGACTTTGGGCTGTTTAACACTTGCCAGCCGCTTCACAGTCTGGTAGGCCTTCTTGCTGTTGTTCTTGTTCAGACTGTTCTCTATTTCCTGGCATTGATCTTCTATCCAGTTTTCCTTTGCTGTGCGCATGCCTTTTCAGATGTCATTGTTGATTTTTCGGTAGGTGTTCTTTTTCTTTTTTAACTCTCTTCGTTTATCACACAGATCCAAACGTTCAGGTGTGATCCACGGCTTCTTCTTTGGTCGGTGCGTGCCAAGGATCTCAGTGGCGGCATCTGTTACAGCTGAGTTGAAGGTAGTGGTCATGGTGTTGACATCTACTTCGCCAGCCCCCAAAATGAGCAGTGGTGCAAATTTCCCTCCAATTGTGGCCTGAAATAGTTCTGCCACCTCTGGGTCTTGCAGTTTGTCCAGGTCGAACTTCAGCCTAGTGCACTTTGCTGTATTTACTCACTTCAAATGGAGCCGGATAGACATCATCACGGAATCGTGGTCACTTCCGATGTCTGCTCCTGGAAAAGTGCGTGTCCTGCCAATGTTGATGCTTGATCTGAAGCGTTTCTTGACCTTGATGTAGTCGATCTGGTTATGATGCTCCCCGCCGGGACTGTGCCATGTCCATCGTCTGGATTTTTTGTGGAGACCAAGCGTGTTTGCCAGTACCAGATTGTTGTATCTGGCAAACTCCAATAGCCTAAGACTCCTGTCATTTGTCTCATTGTTGCAGTGGAGTCCACATGTGTCTCCCCAGTTGTGGTGCGCATCTTGACAAACCTTGGCATTCCAGTCGCCTTGCACTATGACTATGTCCTTCTTCGGCACTTGGTCAAGAGCCGCCTGTAGATTTTCATAAAAATCCTCCACTTCGCTGTCTTCATAGTTTGATGTTGGGGCATAGGCCTGGATGATGGTAATGTTGAAAGGGGTTGCTCTCAGACGGATGGTAATGAGTCTACTGGAGACTGGGCGGCAACCCATGACAGTGGCTAGAATGTTCTTGTGGACCAAGAATCCAACGCCGTGTTCGTGCCTGTCAACTCTACCGCTGAAATAGAACTTGTGGCCTTTGTCAGTCGTTGTTTCACCTAGGTCTTTCCAGCGCAGTTCGCTGATACCTAGAATGTTCCATCGATAGTGGTCCAGCTCGTGGGCCAGTTCTTCTAATTTTCCTTCCGCAGTTAGGGTCCTGACATTCCAGGTTCCTATGACGATGTTGTTTCTCGTGCGGATCTTGCTAATTTGTAGTTTTAAATTTCATGCTACTTTTGTTTTGTATGTCTACATTTAAATGTATACACAGTTATGATTCAATTGATGTTGTGCTGTGGATTGTGGTTTAAAATTAAAAGCTAATGCTCACTGTCTCGAAAATGATCCCTCATTATACTATAGACTGTATTAAAAATACTGGTCAACAATATATTGTGTAGGCCTAACTGCTGTTAGCCTAACCTTCCTAGCATACAATATGGCATTAATGAACTGATAAAGAAGTTAATTATCTTTTTCTTTTGAAGCACTGAAGCAGCCCTAAATACAAACTAAATCAGCTGGTACGAAATGCCTAGGCTAATAAAGTTATGCCTTAGGTTATGAAAACCAAGAATTGTTATAATTTAAATGTAAAACAAAGATAAATTTAGTCAACACGACAACCCGTCAACAGTTACAACACTAACAGTCTTCACAGTTCAGACATAAGATAAAATTAATGATGCAATACCCCTTGGGGTCAATCTCATGAGCAATCTTGCCACTGTAGATTGTTCTAACCTATAAAGGGAAAGTGAAAGCCCCAGTTGAAAACCTGTCTTTCCTTTATAGGCAAGACTGATTCACTGCGGCAACAGTTTCCCCCGTTGGAGTGCCGGGGGTTTCAGTATAAATAGTATCTCCACTTTTTGGAAATTTAGTGCTTTAAATTTCCACTGTCGCTGTCTTCCTCATTTGCTCTTCGCTAGATCAATGACCTACCTTTTTTCTTGAAAACTCTTCCTGGACAAGACTCCTTGTTTGTGTATGAGGTCTGTTTGATCAGCTTGGGAGTGTTGGATGCTTTCTGCCGGGTGGTCACTAGGGCTTCCTATGATGATATTATTTCGCAATGTAGGCATTTTATATGTATGTGTTTTGTTGATAATCTATAATGATGTTTGTATTCTATTTTGTTTTTGTAACCGGGGGTTCGAGCAGTTGGGGTAAAGCCTCAGCCGTCCCCTGCGTGGGATGTCTTTATTGTAAAGTGACTGGCCGGCGGAGGGCATTCAATTTTCCCATTAGGGTTGTTTCAGCAGATCTTTTATACGGATCAGGGGTTGTCCGGTCCTGATTTGGCTCGGAAGAGTCTGCTGGACCTAAAGCAACAATCAATCAATCAATCAATCAATCAATGATGCAATGGAATTGTGAATGATCGAATTGCCACATGGCAAATAATAGACCTAAATGAAATTATTTATTTGAATAAATAACGAATCGAATGGAAGTTCTACTGTGCTACTTGTAGTAACTAAGAAGGTTCTAGTATTACTATTACTATTTATATAGTATTACTACGTCATCTTTAGGAAATCGGAAAAGGATTTCCCCTTGCAGCTTAACTTGTTTCTAGCGTTGGTACAATTAACAGCGCTGCAGAAACCACCTCCCGGCTTTATCCAGTCGCCGGAATAACTCTTTCCTCCCAGTTTTGCAATTTTTTATTGTCTTCCTTCTCTCATTATAGTAGAAGCTGTCTGGTAACACATATTTCACATGAAGACAAAAGAAAGAACAACAATATAAAAAAATTATTAAAATTTGGGGAAGAAATTTAAGCAATAACCTGAAAATAGTAACCTGCATGATGCGTGTCACAAGTGCATGAAAATTACCAAAAAAAAGTGCAAAGCAAGATAAGAAGAAAAAAAACTACAATATTAGAGATAAGATGAAATAAGTGTCAAGCAAGCACACACACAAATAATCGGCTTTGTTTTTTTGTTTTTAATCATGTTGCACCATAAGGCAAAATACTAAATATGTAAAAAAGAAAAATAATGTCCTCGTCAGTCCAATTTTGCTTCTATAATTTTACATATTATATATCACTTTTGAGCACAAGTACCTCATCTGGGATGCTGGGGAGAAGTGGAAAGAAATGCCTTTATTGCTAAATAATAATAATATCATAGGAAGAGTTGGTGACTATTTGGCAGAAAGCGTCTAATATTCCCAAACTGACCCAACAGACCTCATACACAACTGTGGATTTTTGGAAGAAAGTAGGTGACTGGTCTAGCGAAGAAGAAGATAGTACATGTATAGTAGATAGAACAGAATAGGAATAAGAAAGAAGACAGCGACAGTGGGAATTTAAAGCACTACATTTCCAGAAAGTTGGGATACTATTTATACTGAAACCCCCCGGCACCTCAACGGGTGGATTTTTATATGAAGTGTGCGAGCCATTTACGCTTTGCCTTCTAGTTATTTGCATATTATTTGTATTATTATATAATTGCATTTCTTTTTATGCCGCAGCCTCTGCAAAACTGAAGACCATGAAAGAACCGTCGACATCAGCGTCTGCAGCTTATGCTAAAGCAGCAGCAGTGTCTGCAGCAAAAGCTGCTGCGTCATTTGCCACTGGAACGACAGCTAAAGCATCTTCATCAACCTTTGCAGTAAAAGCTACAGCATCAGCATCTGAAGGAAAACCAACGGCCTCGTCATCATCGACTGCAGCAAAATCCACTGCCTCATCATTGGCGTCTAGAATAACAGCTAAGCCTAAGGCATCCTCATCAACATTTGGAACAAAAGTTACAGCATCAGTGGCTGAAGGAAGAGGAAGAGCAACTGCCTCATCATCATCTGCAGCAGAAGCTACTGACTCAGCATCAGTGGCTGAAGGAAGAGGAAGAGCAACTGCTTCATCATCACCTGCAGCAGAAGCTACTGCCTCAGCATCAGTGGTTGAAGGAAGAGGAAGAGCAACTGCCTCGTCATCATCTGCAGCAGAAGCTACTGCCTCAGCATCAGTGGCTGAAGGAAGAGGAAGAGCAACTGCCTCGTCATCATCTGCAGCAGAAACTACAGCCTCAGCATCAGTGGCTGAAGGCAGAGGAAGAGCAACTGCCTCGTCATCCTCTGCAGCAGAAGCTACTGCCTCAGCATCAGTGGCTGAAGGAAGAAGAGCAACTGCCTCATCATCATCTGCAGCAGAAACTATTGCCTCAGCATCAGTGGCTGAAGGAAGAGGTGTTCGGGTTATCCTGTAGGCCTATTCAGCGACACGAGTGCCGAGCGTAGTAGCACACTAGTAGGCCTATAATTTGCCGGCACGCACTGCGAAGTTGACGATTTCCCAACTTTGAAGCACCAAAGCAGCTAAACATTACATGTTATAGGCCTGAAGAAAATTGGGCTTGGAGTATAACATATGAAGGGGTTACCTGTCAAAAATCAGCTTTCTGGTATCAATATTGCCTTCACTTTGAGACTCCAAAGTTGTCAATTTCTTCAATTCCAAAACGTTGCCAAAAAACCACCAACATTCGCCATTTTCAAACCTTAATAACTGTGTACCTATTTGTCCTATGGGAAAAAAAAATATCACTGTGTTCAGAATAAAAAGATCTATGTAAATACTTTAGTGTCCAAACTGAGTTAAAGAAAATCAAAAATCACTTTGGAGTACCTAGTGATAGTCGAAATAGGTTCTGAAATATTTCTTTTCAAACAAACACCATTTGCCATTTTCAAACATTAATAACTTTGTACCTATTTGTCCTATGGGGAAAAAAATATACCACTGTGTTCAGAATAAAAAGATCTATGTAAATACTTTAGTGTCCAAACTGAGTTAAAGATAATAAAAAAATCACTTTGGAGTACCTAGCGATAGTTGAAATAGGTTCTGAAATATTTGTTTTGCACAGACAGATGTACGGACGGGAATTGTTTTTAAATGTAATTTTGGCTTATTTATGACCCATCTTGCACAATCACATATGTGGCCAAAAAAAATTTTAGACTCGCACTATTATATGTCACATTGCTTACTTGATCTAAATGAGTCAGTCATCAGCTTAAAGCGCTTCAAACATATTGTGAACCTTGTTTCTATACTTGTTTCTTTCGTTGAACACTTTGGTTTTGATCAGTTCAATCTTTTTCTTCTCAGTCATTTCTGTGTTGGGGAAAACATCATTTGTGCGCAAAAATTCATCCACAGCTTTTACACCATGCAGAGGTCCTTTAGAACCAGTCCCCCTTATAGTAATGTAATCCTGAAGGTAAGAACACACTTTACTGGCATCATCCTCACTCCACGATAGTTATCGTCTTTCACATCTGGTTTCAGACTTCTTAATCAAGTTACTAGCAGCTGACTCCGACTTCTCTGGATTGGGCAACACAAAGCTTGTATCATCTTGACTGTGCTGTAGATCTTGGTTCAGTAAATTTCTTGGAAGCATAAATTCAGCATCTACAACATTGCCTTCATTTTCTGTGGTAGATTCTGTTGTGGAGCAATATGCTTGTGTCTGATTTGTTACATGTTTGCCGTGGTTGTCCAACTTGTCCAGAAAACCACCCACTCTTGTTAGCTCTCTGACAGCAAGAGGGCATTAGTAAACATTCTTGTTAATTTCTGCCGAGTGCCCCATATGTCTATACCATGTTTCTTGCTCTTCTTCAGGCAGATCTTGAAGAGCAAAGATTGTTGAGGCACGATGTCTAAACCTATCTGCTATCAACAGGTGTGGTTTTTCTAGTTCTCCCTTCAATGCAGCTGAGACAGTCTTAACACAAACATATCCATTTGCATGATCCAGTGTTCCAGCTGTATGTGGAAACAAGTAGATATTTTCTTCAGCAATGCTGCATTTGCTTCTCTTTCAGAAACTAGCTTCCTCAAAGCTTGGAGTGTGTCACTGGGAATGAGAACTGGTACAAGTTTCTTGCTGCTTTTGCCTTCTTGGTAGGCAAGCTTGTATTTGTCAACAAGAGACCTTTCAAGTGGATCTGAAATATTTCAACAAGATTTGTGTCCACCCAGTGATCATCTTCTGCCTCATACACTGTTTTAAGGTCAGCCTTGCTGGCTCACCACCTCGTCTTACGATCAAATTCCTCATCTCAACAAAGTCATGAACATCCCAGATTTTGATTTCATTTTCCAACATGGTTTTCATTTTGTTTATGATGTATTCTCTGAGCTTTTTAACATCGTTTTCCAGTGGCAAGTCACAAGGCTTTCAAAGTGAATTTTTTCTCTGCTCGCAAGTCAACAATGCTCTATAAAATATAAACTCCCAGTTCAGATCAAATACTGCTTGAAAGCGGTCCAATTCAGCAGTTTTTTCTTCATCATACACTTGGGCGTAATGACCTTCTCATCACGCTTTCAAAGTGAATTTCTTCTCTGCTCGCAAGTCAACAATGCTCTATAAAATATAAACTCCCAGTTCAGATCAAATACTGCTTGAAAGCGGTCCAATTCAGCAGTTTTTTCTTCATCATACACTTGGGCGTAATGACCTCTCATCACTTTGATGGTTTTCTTGATCAAGTATCCAAGAGCCACTTTCATCCAGCCTTCATTGTATTGTTCTCTGTTCTAGTCACGTTTTCAATGGCCACTGTCAGAGCATCAAAGTGTTCTCTGTATAGCATGTCTTCGCCTGTAATATTATGCAAGGAAACTCTCCGCATCTCAAGGATTAAGTTTCCCATCATCCTCATATCACTCATAATGTTTCTTCACTCTCTGCGAGCTGATTTGGCCCAAAGTTTTTGCCCAAGAAGCAAGATAACTTTATCAGTACAACAAAGATTTCCCACTTCGTCATCTCTTAAGCGTTTCAGAACACTCTGTTGAAATTCATCAGGAACTTTCATAGAAGGAACTCTTGAAAAGTCAATAGTGTCAGCTTCTGTGCTATTAGACCGTGGACAGTGCAATTTTTTGTGTCTTTTAATTTTGTTCTTGCTGAAAAATCCTTTGCACCCTCCACACATAACAACTCGGGCATACCCTTGATTCCTTTCTCTAATTAGTGAGGAACTTGAATCATCCTGCTGCATTGCAACATTTTTCTGGTAGATACCCTCTTTGCGTATGTTGCCAAAGATGCACCTTTTCTCAACAGACGGCAGTTTCAAGGCTGCTGCAATGCTCGTTTCTTCCGAGTGCTGGCCCTTTAGGTGTCTTGCTAACTGAGCTTGAAACTGTCCACAAAACATGCAAGGTCGCTTTGGTTTGTTAGTTTTTGCATTTGTTTTAGGTGATGAGGCAGTTGCATCGCTTTCTGAGGCCCATGCTGGTGCTCCAGTGGTTGATGATGACGAAGTAGCTTCTGCTGCAGATGATGAGGCAGTTGCTCTTCCTCTTTTCTCATTCCTGCTCTGTTCTATCAATCTGCTATACTATCGTCTTCTTCGCTTTACCAGTCATCTACCTTTTTTCTTGAAAACTCTTCCGGGACAAGACTCCTTGTTCGTGTATGAGGTCTGCTGGATCAGCTTGGGAATGTTGGACGCTTTCTGCCAGGTGGTCACTAGGGCTTCCTATGATGTTATTATTTAGCAATGTAGGCATTTTATATGTATGTGTTTTGTTGATAATTTATAATGATGTGTGTATTCTATTTTGTTTTTGTAAACGGGGGTTTGATTATTTGGGGTGAAGCCTCAGCCGTCCCCTGCGTGGGATGTCTTTATTGTAAAGTGACTGGCTGGTGGAGGGCATTCAGTTTTCCCACTAGGGTTGTTTCAGCAGATCTTTTATGCGGAATGGGGGTTGTCCGGTCCTGATTTGGCTCGGAAGAGTCCGCTGGACCTAAAGCACCAATTATGTAATGTAATTATGTAATGAATGGTACTATTGAATAGTAGATTTTTTTTTGCGGGGGGAGGGGGGGGGGGGTGGGCATTGATGTATAGAAAAATAACATTTTATATAGCTAAATGCTTGATCTGAATTTAATTACTGTGGACTACGTGGATTGAAAAAAACATTAATACAGTATTTAAACTTTAGTTACCTATGAATCGTAAATTTAGAAACACTTTGTGTTGAGCCCTTTGATGTAAAAGTTTGCTTAACAGAAGTGAGAAACGTTCATACATCATACCGTGAAAATGTAATAAGTATTAAACCCTTGTAAGAGAGTGCTGAGTCTATTATTGCAAATGAGAATGAAGTGAAACAGCAAATGATCAGTTGATACATAACTTGCATTGAGGCTGCTGCTATGTTAATAGAAAAAGTGTAGAAAAAAATGTATTGAAAAACTTTCAAGTATGCTGCTAAAATCTTGGAATACAAAGTTTGGATGACGTTTATTTTATGAACTATTATTGAATGACTATTACAAATATAGGGGTAACGTGATTTTGATGTAAGATATAATTTTCTTAAATGTATGCATATGGTCGGTATCCCCCGATGGGGTGCCGGGGGTTTCAGTATAAATAGTATCCCCACTTTCTGGAAATTTAGTGCTTTAAATTCCCACTGTCGCTGTCTTTCTCATTTGCTCTTTCTCATTCCTGCTCTGCCCTATCAATCTGCTATACTATCTTCTTCTTCTTCGCTAGATACCCCCGTTGGGGTGCCGGGGGTTTCAGTATAAATAGTATCCCCACTTTCTGGAAATTTAGTGCTTTAAATTCCCACTGTCGCTGTCTTTCTCATTTGCTCTTTCTCATTCCTGCTCTGTTCTATCAATCTGCTATACTATCGTCTTCTTCGCTAGACCAGTCTCATACCTTTTTTCTTGAAAATTCTTCCGGGACAAGACTCCTTGTTTGTGTATGAGGTCTGTTGGATCAGCTTGGGAATATTGGACGCTTTCTGCCAGGTGGTCACTAGGGCTTCCTATAATGTCATTATTTTGCAATGTAGGCATTTTATTTGTATGTGTTTTGTTGATAATTTATAATGATGTTTGTATTCTATTTTGTTTTTGTAAACGGGGGTTCGATAAGTTGGGGTGAAGCCTCAGCCGTCCCCTGCGTGGGATGTCTTTATTGTAAAGTGACTGGCTGGTGGAGGGCATTCAGTTTTCCCACTAGGGTTGTTTCAGCAGATCTTTTATGCGGATTGGGGGTTGTCCGGTCCTGATTTGCCTCGAAAGAGTCCGCTGGACCTAAAGCAACAATTATGTAATGTAATGTAATGTAATGTCTTCGCTAGATCAGTGACCTACCTTTTTTCTTGAAAACTCTTCCTGGACAAGACTCCTTGTTTGTTTATGAGGTCTGTTGGATCAGCTTGGGAATGTTGGACGCTTTCTGCCGGGTGGTCACTAGGGCTTCCTATGATGTTATTATTTAGCAATATAGGCATTTTATGTTTTGTTGATAATTTATAATGATGTTTGTATTCTATTTTGTTTTTGTAACCGGGGGTTTGATTATTTGGGGTAAAGTTGAAAACCTGTCTTTCCTTTATAGGCATGACCGATTCACTGCGGCAACAGTACCCCCGTTGGAGTGCCTGGGGTTTCAGTATAAATAGTACCCCCACTTTCTGGAAATTTAGTGCTTTAAATTCCCACTGTCGCTGTCTTTCTCATGTGCTCTTTCTCATTCCTGCTCTGTCCTATCAATCTGCTATACTATCTTCTTCTTCGCTAGATCAGTGACCTACCTTTTTTCTTGAAAACTCTTCTTGGACAAGACTCCTTGTTTGTGTATGAGGTCTGTTGGATCAGCTTGGGAATGTTGGACGCTTTCTGCCGGGTGGTCACTAGGGCTTCCTATGATGTTATTATTTAGCAATATAGGCATTTTATATGTATTTGTTTTGTTGATAATTTATAATGATGTTTGTATTCTATTTTGTTTTTGTAACCGGAGGTTTGATTAGTTGGGGTAAAGCCTCAGCCGTCCCCTGCGTGGGATGTCTTTATTGTAAAGTGACTGGCCGGTGGAGGGCATTCAATTTTCCCACTAGGGTTGTTTCAGCAGATCTTTTATGCGGATCAGGGGTTGCCTGGTCCTGATTTGGCTCGGAAGAGTCCGCTGGACCTAAAGCAACAATCAAACAATCAATCAATATTTGGGGTAAAGCCTCAGCCGTCCCCTGCATGGGATGTCTTTATTGTAAAGTGACTGGCCGGTGGAGGGCATTCAATTTTTCCCCTAGGGTTGTTTCAGCAGATCTTTTATGCGGATCGGGGGTTGTCCGGTCCTGATTTGGCTCGGAAGAGTCCGCTGGACCTAAAGCAACAATCAATCAATCAATCAATATTTTGTTTTTGTAAACGGGGGTTCGATAAGTTGGTGTGAAGTCTCAGCCGTCCCCTGCGTGGGATGTCTTTATTGTAAAGTGACTGGCTGGTGGAGGGCATTCAGTTTTCCCACTAGGGTTGTTTCAGCAGATCTTTTATGCGGATTGGGTGTTGTCCGGTCCTCATATGGCTCGGAAGAGTCCGCTGGACCTAAAGCAACAATTATGTAATGTCTTTATACTATCTTCTTCTTCGCTAGACCAGTCACCTACCTTTTTTCTTGAAAACTCTTCCGGGACAAGACTCCTTATTTGTGTACGAGGTCTGTTGGATCAGCTTGGGAATATTGGACGCTTTCTGCCAGGTATTCACTAGTGACTAGGGCTTCCTATGATATTATTTAGCAATGTAGGCATTTTATATGTATGTGTTTTGTTGATAATTTATAATGATGTTTGTATTCTATTTTGTTTTTGAAAACGGGGGTTCGATAAATTAGAGTACAGCCTCAGCGTCCCCTGCGTGGGATGTCTTTATTGTAAAGTGACTGGCTGGTGGAGAGCTTTCAGTTTTACCACTAGGATTGTTTCGGCAGATCTTTTATGCAGATCAGGGGTTGTCCGGTCCTGATTTGGCTCAGAAGAGTCTGCTGGTTCTAAAGCAATAATCCTGTAATGTAATGTAATTTGTGTGTGAGGTCTGTCGGATCAGCTTGGGAATAGTGAACGCTTTCTGCCAAATAGTCGTTATGACTTTCTATGGTATTATTATTTAGCAATGTAGACATTTTATATGTATGTGTTTTCATAATACTTTATAATATAATTTCATAATATTTTATCATGGAATGATCTGTATAAACTGTAAACTCATTACCATTGCTTGATTTGTACCTTTGTGAAATAGGAGTATGCTGTGTGTGTGTGTGGGTGTGGGTGTGTGTGTGTTTTGTGTTGTGGTGTTTGTAGATCTGGATGTGAAGCCTAACATTCTTAATAATTCTCATTTTATTTAATGCTGTTAAATTGTTTTAATGCTGCATTTTGTTTTACTTGCAGGGTGTGTTTGACTCCATAACTTTATATGACTGATGAGTGATGTATGTTTAACACTGGGTTTACCTATCCTTTAGTACATATATATGTTGTATGCCAATGAAGTGTATGACACGATGAATGCATGTGTTACTGTGCAAGAAAGGATGTATTTCATTGTCGCCATGCCACACCAAAATCCTTGTAACGTTTTTACTTGGTTAATAAATATTCTTATCCTTATCCTTTATCTTATAATGTTTATATTCCATTGTGTTTTTGGAAACAGGGATTCGATAAATCAGAATAAAACATCGGCATCCCTGCATGGGATGCCTTTATTGTAAAGTGACCGGCTAGTGAAGTCCCTTCAGTGTTGTTACCATTAGGGTTGTTTCAGCAGATCTTTTATCAGGGGTGAGTCCTCTTTCACCAAAGTTGTGGTTTTGATTTGGCTGTTTGCTGAACAAGTAATTATAATAGAATTTAAAAGATGAAATAAAGGATTTTATTGTTTCACTTTATTCCAATTGTTTGCTCTTGTTTTATGAATTTTGTTTAATGCGTTTTGTAACTAATGTTACACTTGTGATAGATGTGTGTGAGAATGGGAGGAACATGTGAGCGTGTATGTTGGTACATATCGCCGCGCTTTGTAGGCGATTTAAGGAAAAAACGCGTATATAGCATCCTATCCTATCCTATCCCGTAACTCTGAGGTCGTAGGGGCACCACAGATGTTCGTTTAACCAGCATACTTCTCTTTCCCTGTCCTCAGCAACCCTGTTCGTTTCGCTCAGTTTCAAACCAGTCCATTCTCGAATGTTGTCTTCCCACCTCTTTTTTAGTCTCCCTTTTCTTCTACCTCCTTGCACTGTGCAGGATGGTCTTTGTAAGACCTGATGATCTGGTGACATGACCATACCATCGGAGTTTCAGTTTTTTTTCCGATATAGCTTCCAGTATTATTATTATATTATTATTAGTAGTAGTAGTAGTAGTAGTAAAATGCACCAAGCAGTAGTATCGTACAACATACATTTGCTAAACGATGATAAAAAAAATGGATTGATATGGTTTTATTTAATAAATCTTGTATAGCGCTTTTCCAGACCAAGAGCTGCTCAAGGCGCTGGTCGATACATGATCTAATTCAAGCCAACCAAGGAGCCCACCTGCAGCCTTAGAGTGCATAGTCTGACGCCCAGACAACTGGGCACAATCCTAGGCGACCGTGGATGGCGAGAAGGGACCTAGTGTGTGCTGGGTGCATTTCGTGTAGCAGGAACTCGATCACCCTTCTAGGACATGATCATTAGGTATTTAAGTCCATGCGTTGGAATGCGTGCGTGCTCAGACTAGACATCTATTTATACTCTAAAGTATTTTTTTAATTTATTTTATTTTATTTACCTTATTGTCCCTTTTCCATAGGGAAATTCTGGGCCGCCTCCCCTGGGGAAAGCGTAGTCGCAGCCTGTGGCGCGCCCAAACCCAACCTACCTAACATTAGTTGTTGATTTTGAAATTTTGCTGGAGGAGCAAACCGGAGTACCCAGAGAAAAACCCCGAGATGTTGCCAGAGTCGAAAGTAAATAATATTCGGATAAACATAACACCCAGATGCTGGATCGAACCCACACCTGTCAGGCGCCATTGGTTTCTGGCTTGTGGACAAGGCAAGTTAGTCTCGCCTTAGCCCACTAGTCACAACGCTCGCTAGTAGGGGCGCATTGTTTCTGGATAATTTTAAAAATAAATTATTTATTTTCATTTATTTAATATTAGTAGTAGTAGTGTACTTATGGCCATCTATGGAGTTTGAAGCACTGTACAGGCTGAATGTTATCGCTTGACATTTGATTACACTGAGCACACCACTGAGTACACTTGCAAGCACACAACAAACCAAGTTCTAACACAACACCTTTTTCACAAAACCGCTGGAATGCAGCAAGAATACAATGAAGAGTAAATGGAGAAAAAACATTCAGATAATGGTTCAAAAAGTATGCATAAAACAAACACAACCATGTTTTTTTAGCCTTTTGGCATTTAATGTGTAGCAAAAAGAAACACAAATAGCTACAAGTGTTGAACTATAAAGAAAAACAGTTAAACGGACAATTGAATATTCATCATTACAACAAAAGATAAGTAGTAGTAATTAATGTATTGCCAAGTAAAAGCTGTACAAGCAAAGGACCCAGATAGATGAGGCAACTAGACAAACAACAAATACATAAACAAGTAGTCTAAATATATTAAGCAATGGCTTCCACACTGCATGCAAATATTGGCATTTACACCCATGAAAAGCATATTTCTAAGCTTGCTAAAAGAACTGTTAGCTTACATAGGATGAAATGCACGCTCACCCCCCCCCCCCCCCCATCCACCCTAAATAAACACACACCATGCATACTCCAATTAATTTCGTGTCCGCGTTACACAATAGCAAAACTTTATATACTAGGCATGTTTGTCTATGGAACAGACGGTGGTGTTACAGGGCGCATTAGGTGAACAAGTAGTGACTAAAGTTAGGAATTCTAAGAAAGAGTTTGTAACAATTTGAAAAGTGGCTAAGGGAATGTACAATGTCGCTAATGGTTTATAATACTGGGTGGAAGAATGATACCAGAAAGGAAAGGATCGAGTACCGGTATAGCATCCCATAACCACACCCGCTTCCAATGGTTCAAGGTCAGGCGAAGGAAATAGGTCACGGCACTGTCACATTGACCTAGTTCCACAATACTAAAATCACAATCTGACACATTAAAAGCAGACATCATATTATTAGAGCGCTTGGAACATCTACAGGCATGTGGTTTAAGTGTACAACCTAAAGTATATTGGTTAACTGCATGTAACTACATAACCAAAACTATTGTATCAATCTCTTTCAATATGAATAAGTGGATATATATATAACCTTACAATGATCCTACAGGCAGAAGAGACTAGAGTTGGACTCATTATTTAGCTTACATGCTATGGTCCATTAGCTTAAAAATGACTACATTCATTATCTCTGCAATGCCACACACACACCCAACCACACAGACACATAGTATGAATATACATTAGAGAGAATTTAGTTGTTCCTCTGCCCAAAGTCAGTTCATCATCAATTAAAACATTCATTGTATAACTAAAGAACACTAACACAAACATAATCAAATAAATTGACAGATATAAAGCTGTTCTAGATTTCTTTTTCTTTTTTAAATTTTTTTTTGTATTTATGTAAACAAAATAGATCTTATAAGCAGTGCTGAAGAGTGCAGACTCCTACATCCCATCTCCTTTTCTGTTTGTATGTGTTTCACTCCTAATTCCCAGCACTCTCTATTCCATATTTGGATGAAACAACAAATAATCAAAGTAGGCTCCTAGCCCATGGGGGGTGGGAAAATAGGGAGATAGAGATGCACAATATATATATTGACAGCAAGAACGGCACTATATAATTGCTGAATTAAAAAGACAGTAGCATCTAACATGCAAACAATAACATATATACTGAATCAAATACACACACTCGCACACACACGCACGCACACAGAGCAAATATACTGGATTTATATATGAGAGTAAACAATGTTAAAACATGTGTGACACATGCATTCCTCGAAAATATATGCACTCAAAAAGAGAAGCGCATACAGATGCAAGATAGAACACATACAACAGTCAGAACAACGTAAAGAAAACAAAAGCACCACCAAACAGTATTGACACAACTTGAAAAAGAAGAAAAAGGTTCTTTTCCTTTATCTTAACCCCAAAAAGAAATGTTTATGACGTCAAATTTTTATGACGTCACAAACTTATTGTTCCTCTTCTTGTAAAGTTTATGAAAAAAATCAAATTTTCACGACGTGACAACACGTGTTAATAAATATGAATTTACTTACGTTGTCGGGGCTAGTAAATGATAAGGCCAGTGCACTGAATTTCCGAAGAATTTTTGAACAAAATTCGACCTATTTCGTCGCCTATAGGAGACGAAATAGGTGAACTTTCTAGAATAGGGTAAGGGCTAGTTGCAGCGCTGCAACTAACCCTTGCCCTAACCCTTTAGTTAAATATACTGAGTTTTCATATAGAAATACTGTATTTTACTATAAAAAAAAAAAAAAGTTGGGGGTAAGATAAAGGAAATGTACCAAGAAAAAAAACACCAATGCAGTCTATTAAGTGTTCTATAAACTTAGATCTAGCTGTTAGGTTGCCGACAAAACATCTGTATCTGCATTCTGATGGAGAAATTCGCCATATGTTTTGGAATGTCCTCAACCATGCTTACTGCACTGTCCTGTATCTATCAAAACAATTAGAAAACACAGACAATTGCATTTCCGAACTGCCTGACCTGGCCTGGTCGGCTGGAACACTAGCTGCTTTGATTAGTTTGAATAAATGTCAGTCGTCAACTGGTTTCAGGGAGTCTCTCAAGACAATTTTCTTTAAAACGTTATGCTGAACGCGGTCCTACCTGCATAATTATAGTAGCGTACATACATTCGAACTTTTTAAACATATGATGGCCACTCTATCGTTCCTTCTCAAGCGGAATGGATACCTGCACTATACAAAACTACGCCTTCATCATCGTCATAGTCATCACCATCATCACCATTATCATAATGTGTGAGAACTATTTATTTATTCACACAAACAAGACACGAACAAAACACCTTCTCAGATACACTTTTTGTGAGAAAAGATATGCATCCAAATCAAAACAAGTGTGTTTGGCTGCTGTCAGTCAGTCTGTGGTAGAAGTGCAGCACCTGCTGTGGCTCAACAGTCGTCTGTAGAGCAGATCCTGCTGCAGGTTATCCCATGTTAAGCTCTTCGAGGCAGCGCTATTTGTTTTCTCTATCGTCTCTCTCTCTCTCTCTCTCTCTCTCTCTCTCCTCCCTCTCTCTCTCTCTCTCTCTCTCTCTCTCTCTCTCTCTCTCTCTCTCTCTCTCTCGCTCTGTTGAACGCCGACCCTCAAAAAATATTATTGATTACTAGAGGTAAATCTGCAAGGGTGTGCTTTTTAAAGTAAATAAACTCTTTATTTTAGTTGCTTTAATAATAATAATAATAATAATAATAATAATAATAATAATAATAATTATTATTATTATTATTATTATTATTATTATTATTATTATTATTATTATACGGGGCTATCTGAAAAAAAATCGCTATTATAGAAGGCAAAGAAATCAATGTTTGACTCACATGCATAGCAATGTGAGTCTATGTACTCACCACCACCCCCAACACCCCACCGCGCCCCTTCTCCTCCCCTCTCCCCAAACACAATGTTTCCAGGTGTTTGCAAATATGTGCGAGATGAGTCCTAAATAGTCCACAAATTACTTCTTTTTTTGGGGGGGGGGGGGGGGGGGGGGTGGGGGGTGGGGCAAAGTCCGTCCGTCTTTCTGTCTTCGTCCGCCGTCTAAACGTGCAAAATGTGCAAGTGGATTACTATCTCAGAATCTATTTTAACTATCACAACCAAACTTGACAAGATGGTATATATCCATGAGACGTCATAAATGATAAGTGAATGAATTACGTCACTTCAAGATCAAGGTCATAGGGTCGCCAAAATAATGTTAGTCAAAAAAATTTAAACTTTTTTCCCCCAAGTTATTAATATTGAACTTATGATTTTTTGGTGCATGAAGGAAATATCAATGAGGCACACATCTTATGCACATTTGTTCAACCTCTCTCCCAAGTGAAAATCACTGGAGCTGTTCAAAGGCTAGTATAGGTACTTTGAAGTGATCTTGACCCTAAACTATCAAAGATATAAATTTCAAACTTGTTGTATTTAGGAATGATAGATTGATCTTTCATACATGTTCCGTTTTTGCGTTGATATTGAAAGTCAAGGCCATTTTAGGCCTTGCAAAAACATACACAAATGTCATCGTACAGTGGAATAGCTCTATTTAACCCATAGTATGCAACAACATTGGGTTATTTGATCATACATGAGCATGAGAGGTCGCATAAAGGTGAAGGTCATCCCAAGGTCACTTTTTTTTGTTTGTTTTTGTTTTTTTTGGCATAATACAACAGCTGGTTAAACGATTATCTGTGGTGCCCCTACGACCTTCGAGTTACGGGATAGAATAGGATAGGAATACAACTTTTGCTGTAGTTCATTTAATATTACATAAGTGTGTTTGGATCCGGAGGTCAAGATCATTTTAAGTTCAAGAGCAGAGGAAGATCAAATTCAAAGTCGGTATTACTGTGCATTTTATTGCCACGGTTTCATTTTTTTCTGGGCAGTAATGTTCATGTTAAATATTGCAAGTTCTGCAAGAAGCGTGTGAGTCATATGGGCTTTGCCCCTTCTAATTATATTTGAAAGATAGATTGACTGCATCCAATACCATTATTGCTTCAAAAATTAAATGAACGACTTACAAAAAATACGCCTGCTAGTTTCCTTTAAAATAAATGAGGAACCATGTCATGTACCTTACACTCCCATTCCCCTCCTCTTCCCTCTCTTTCCACCCCTGCCCTGCTTACCCATCTTTTCGTCTGGATCAAAACAGTCAATGGAAGCGAAAATATCCGAATTCTTTACTGAAGGACAATGTTGTCGCCAGCAGAAAGTGGTTCTTACGATGTACCAGACACATATATAAATAAAGATGTAGATTTGTGTACGCTGATTTACGATCACATTAATTTTTTTTAAATCAAAACGTAACAACAACGCGCAGCATGCAAAGTTTATGACAAAATACGTCATTGATCCATAATGAACGAAACTGAAGTATGTACACGCAGCCACGATCGGGTCAGCTGGATCCTAATCGGAAAACCCCGGGCAAGGCCAGCCGCATTGCACTGTCAGTTTAAGTACCCACACCTATCCTATCCTATCCTGTCCCGTAACCCGGAGGTCGTAGGGCCACCACAGATGATCGTTTAACCAACATACTCCATCTTTCTCTGTCCTCAGCAGCCCTGATGGCTTCGCTCAGTGTCAAACCAGTCCATTCTCGAATGTTGTCCTCCCACATCTTTTTCGGTTTCCCTCTTCTTCTACCTCCTTGCACTGTGCCTTGCAGAATAGTCTTTGCAAGGCCTGATGATCTGGTGACGTGGCCATACCATCGGAGTTTCCGTTTCTTCACCACTGTGAGTTTCGGACTTCGTCGTTGGTGATGTGTTGGGTATAGGAAATACCCTGAAGTTTTCTGTAGCACCTCATCTCCATGCTTTGTATTCTTCGTTGGAGATCTGCTGTGAGGGTCCATGCTTCGCAAGCAAATAGGAAGATGGAGATGACAAGGGAGCGCAGCAGTCTTACTTTGGAATGTAGACTGATGGTCCTGTCTTTCCAAATGGGCTTCAACCTTGTCAGGGCAGCAGTTTGTGCGATCCTGTAGAGGACTTCCTGTCGGGACCCATTGTCGGATACAATGGCTCCTAAATATTTGAAGCTATGCACTGTGTTGAGGGATTGGCCTTGGACTTTGATGTCGGTGTTGATGCCATTGGTGTTGTTGGTCATCATTTTGGTCTTCTCTGCACTTATTTCCATTCCATAAGCTCTGGAGGTGGTGTCAAGCCTCTGTACCAGCTGTTCAAGTTCTTGTTCCTCTCCAGCCAATCCATCAATGTCATCCGCAAAACAAAGATTGGAGATTGCTCTACCCCCTATGCTGACTGTGCCTTCATGATCTGCAAGAGCATCTGACATGATGCGCTCTAGGAAGATGTTGAAGAGTGTTGGAGAGAGTAGGCATCCTTGACGCACACCGATTGTTGTTCTGAACCAGTTTCCGATGGCGCTGTTGTGGAGGACTGCACTGGTAGCCTTGTCATACAGGCTTTTGATGACTTCGATAATTTTAGGGCTGATGTTGTACACTTTCATTGTTGCCCATAGAGCTGCATGCCAGACTCGGTCAAACTCCTTCTTGAAGTCTATGAACACATGATATAGATGTTGTTGGTGCTGTAGGTATTTCTCACAGATTATTCTGAGGTTGAAAATCTGTTCAGTGGTACTTCGCCCTGCCCTGAATCCTGCTTGTTCTTCAGCTATGATTTGTTGCTTGGTGTTTCAACCTGTTAAGTATTATTTTCAGGAGGACCTTGCTGGGATGGCTGATGAGGCTGATGGTGCGGTAAATTTCACACTCCTGAAGGTTACCTTTTTTGGGAAGAGTGATGACAAGCGACTGGGTCCATGGTATAGGCCACTCCCAACTCTGCCAGATCTTGTTAAAGATAATGGTGAGGGCATCAATCATCGCTTCTCCTCCTGCTTGTAGCAGTTCCGCGGGTATGTTGTCCACTCCCGCTGACTTCCCTTTCTTTAGCGATTGCACTGCTGCCTCAACTTCTTCCCGGAGAATTGGGAGGATTTCTTCTTCTTCTATGTTCTCGGGACATGATAGAACCGATGGGTCTCCATTTGGTGTATGGCTGTAAAGGTCAGAGCAGTACTCTGTCCATCTGTCCAAGACTTCTTGTTCTTCTGTAAGGCATATGCACTGAACTGACCTAGTGGCACAATGACTTTTTAATTAGTGAACTTGAGCCTTCATGTTTATTTGTTTGTGACCTGGATATGAAAAAGCTGTCATCAGTGACCTTGGTCCTCTTTGGCCTTGTGGCCTTGTGTAACCTCTCTGGCTCCGCCATGGACTCCGCCTTCCTGCGCGCTATTGGCCAGAATTGTGCCAAACTACGCTTGGCTCCTGAAGTCTACAAGGTGGTTCGAGAACTTGGCATCCTGGAGCATGCTCCAACTGTACGTGGATGCCGATCCGGTCGCTTGCACCGCCTCTGGCACGACCGCTTCTCACCCTCTGGAACTATTCTTCCGCCGCCTGTAATGGGTGACTCCTCTACTCCGCACTATCGCCAACTGCCCTGTCTGCCCCGCCCCACCAAGAAAGCACACAGGGGTCGGCATCTGAAACCGCGATGGAAAGGAGGCATTCAACAGTCAACTGCTGCAAACCACAACGACCGTCAAACATCTTCCTTGAAAGTTCAACCACCGCCCCTTCGTATAGGACTTTTCAATGCAAGGTCAGTTTCTTCCAAACAAATGGCTTTCAAGCGGACTGAAATTGTGCAGTTTGTGCTAGACAATGATCTTGACTTTATGGTGATAACTGAAACCTGGCTTAAGGAGAAGGGTGATGAGGGTAGCTGTGCGGACTTGACTCCTGCGGGCTACACCATGCGGTCCTTTCCCCGTCCCTCCCGCGGTGGGGGGATTGTGGTGATCCACAAGACTGCCCTTTCCTCCCTCCTGTCCTTTACCACTGCACTGCCCTTTGATCATCCATCCTTTGAATATGTACACATGACTCTTAGTCTCCAGCAGAAACAGGTGCAATGTTTGTGCATCTATAGGCCTCCCCCCAGCATTAACAACAAACTGACCGACTCCACGTTCCACTCTGATTTTCACGACCTTCTGGAGCACGTCAACACGCTGAGCGGCACGCCCGTGCTGCTTGGTGACATTAATGTGCACTACGACGAGCCCCAGCACCCCTCCACCATCAAGATGCTGGATTTTCTCGATACTCTCAACTTCTCCCAACTCGTCGAAAAGCCCACGCACGAAAAGAACCATGTGCTGGACTGGGTGATGCATCGTCCTGACACCCCCATCGTGCAGTCCATCGCCGTCACGCAGGCCCTGGTTTCCGACCACTACACCGTTCTATTGCAGCTGCATGCCGGGCGTCCGACGCCGGCGCCGATGTTTACTTCTGGCCGCTGCCTACGCTGCATGGACGTTGCTGCCTTCAAACGTGATCTTCAGGACAGCGTCGCGCAGTCCCCTACCGCCCATCAACTGGATGCCAAGCTCCGCACTACCCTCGACGCTCACGCGCCTATCGTCCGCCGTCGCCTTCGCCCTGAGAAGTCCGCGCCCTGGTACTCCGAGATCTGCCAGCAGCTGCGCGTTGCCAAGCGAGAGCGGAGGCGTGCGGAGTGGGCGTGGCTGCGGTCGGGGCTAACTGTGCACAAGCAAATCTTCCAAGCCGCCAAGCGCGCAGTCACCACGCTCGTGCACAATGCAAAGATCACCTTCCTCCGCGATCAAATCAGTAACTGCAAGTCGAGCCGCAAGCTGTTTGACATTTGTGGCCTGCTGATGGGTCGTTGTACTGTGTCCCCCCTCCCCACCATCTTTCCCCTCAAGCAGCTTCCAGAGGTCTTCAGTAACTTTTTCATTAAGAAAGTGAAGGACATCCGCGATGAGCTAGACAGCATGACAGTTTCCAGCGCTGTGGCGCGTGATGAGCCAGTGTCTTTAGACAATCGTTTGTTGCTTTCCAGCCAGTCTGTGAAGAAGACGTGAAGAAGACTGTTCACATGTCCAAGCCGTTGGACCCCATGCCTACGCCATTGCTCGTGGAATGCCTTGACATGCTGCTGCCCTCAATCACTCACATTCTCAACCACAGTTTAACGTCTGGTGTTTTCCCCTCCCTGTTCAAAACTGCCATAGTCAAACCACTCTTGAAGAAACCCTCATTAGATTCCAACACGCTCAAGAGTTATATAGGCCAGTCTCAAACCTCAGTTTTTTGTCCAAAGTACTCGAAAAGCTTGCCTTGAAACAACTTCTTTCCTATCTGACCCATCACGATCTTATTCCACACACTCAGTCTGCCTATAGGCCTTCTCACAGCACTGAAACCGCACTGCTCAAGATTATGAATGACATTCTGTATGCCTTGGATGGTGGTGACGTGTCCTTCCTCACTCTCCTTGATCTCTCAGCAGCGTTTGATACGATCGATCATATCACGCTCCTTCAACGCGCCCAAAACCTGTACGGCATCTCTGGGTCAGCGCTGGCATGGTTTGAGTCTTACCTGATTGGTCGGACCCAGACCGTGCTAGTCGATGGCCAGTTGTCCGCACCTGCAACTCTTTCTTATGGTGTTCCCCAAGGATCTGTTTTAGGCCCCATTCTTTTCATTTTGTACACCAAACCTTTGTTGTCTCTGATCCAATCTCATTCTATTTCTACTCAATCATATGCTGACGACACGCAGCTTCAAAAATCCTGTCCTCCTTCTGAAGTCACAACCACTGTCCAAGGCATTCAGACCTGTGCGTCTGATATCAAGTCGTGGATGATAGAAAATAAACTATGCTTGAACGATGACAAGACTGAAGCAATGTTTATAAAGAAAAAGAGCACAATTCTTTCAGATGGTGAACCACACTCAATACAAATTGGCAATTCCGACGTTCCTTTCAGCACCTCTGCTCGTAACCTAGGATTCATTATGACATCTGACACATCTCTTGACACTCACATCTCCAACACATGTAAATCTGCATATTTTGAACTTCGCAAAATCAGTTCTATTCGCTCTTGTCTTTCACAACAAACCACGATCATCTTAGTTTGCTCTTTTGTTCTTTCAAAACTGGATTACTGCAATTCTCTTCTTGCAGGCTGCTCCCAAGATCTTCTCTACAAACTTCAAAAAGTACAAAATGCAGCTGCACGCCTTGTTCTTAAGGCTTGCAGAAGAGATCATGTCACTCCCCTACTACGTTCCTTGCACTGGTTGCCCATATCTGCACGTATAGAATATAAAATTTCCACACTCTGCTTCAACTTTTTCTTCGGCACTTCCCCTGCATACTTTTCTGACATGCTCATACCCTACGTACCACGCAGACAGCTCCGTTCCGCATCAGACCAACGCACCTTCATCATCCCACTTGTCAAAACAAAAACCTATGTAGAACGCACCTTTGCTTTCTGTGCATCCACTCAATGGAATTCCCTTCCACACAATATCCGCCATGCGCAAACACAACAAGCGTTTAAACGACAACTCAAAACATATCTTTTCCATAAACACCTTCTATAGCTCCTTCTCAATAACACACATGAATTAATCTCATCATCAGTCTAGTATGCACACATGTCGTGGCGCTCCATGCACGGGCAATGGTCTTCGCTTTTTAATGGTGTTCGCTTTTTATAATTGTTATAAATGTTGGTTGCCTTTTACAAGTTAATAATAGTTTTAGTTGCCTTTTTATGTGTTTCAATGTAATATTTTTATTGAATCTTTTTAACATTATGTTGTACATTTTTAGTGAATTTATTCAGACTTTATATACCTACTGTTGTTGTGTAGTATAAATGGTGTATGAATGTGTCAAGCGCGGAGAGCACAGCCACTTGTGGCTGTGATGCGGCGCTATATAAATCTACATTTATTATTATTTATATGCCAGACTTGCTTTGGATCGTGGAAACTTTGGGCTGTTTGACACTTGTCAGCCGCTTCACAGTCTGGTAGGCCTTCTTGCTGTTGTTCTTGTTCAGACTGTTCTCTATTTCCTGGCATTGGTCTTCTATCCAGTTCTCCTTTGATGTGCGCATGCCTTTTAGGATGTCATTGTTGATTTTTCGGTAGGAATCAGCTCCCTGTGAGGTGTACTTTTTCTTCTTCATCTCTCTTCGTTTATCACACAGGTCCGAACGTTCAGGTGTGATCCACGGTTTCTTCTTTGGCCGGTGCTTACCAAGGATCTCAGTGGTGGCATCTTTCACAGCTGAGTTGAAGGTGGTGGTAATGGTGTTGAATCTACTTCACCAGCTCACAAAACGAGCAGTGATGCAAATTCCCTCCAATTGTGGCCTGAAATATTTCTACCACCTCCGGGTCTTGCAGTTTGTCCAGGTCGAACTTCAGTCTGGTGCACTTTGCTGTGTTTACTCTCTTCAAGTGGAGCCGGAAAGACATGATCACGAGATCGTGGTCACTTCCGATGTCTGCTCCTGGAAAAGTGCGTGTCCTACCAATGTTGACGCTTGATCTGAAGCGTTTCTTAACCATGATGTAGTCGATCTGTTTGTGATGCTCCCCGCCGGGACTGTGCCATGTCCGTCGTCTGGATTTTTTGTGGAGACCAAGCGTGTTTGCCAGTATCAGATTGTTTTGTTGTATCTGGCAAACTCCAACAGTCTCAGACCCTTGTCATTTGTCTCATTGTTGCAGTGGGGTCCACATGGGTCTCCCCAGTTGTGGTGCGCATCTTGGCCAACCTTGGCATTCTAGTCGCCTTCCACTATGACTATGTCCTTCTTCGGCACTTGGTTAAGGACAGCCTGTAGATTTTTATAGGAATCCTCCACTTCGCTGTCGTCATAGTCGAATGTTGGGGCATAGGCTTGGATGAAGGTGATTTTGAAAGGGGCTGCTCTCAGACGGATGGTAATGAGTCTACTGGAGACTGGGCGGCAACCCATAACAGTGGCTAGAATGTTCTTGTTGACCAAGAATCCAAGTCCGTGTTCGTGCCTGTCATCTATACCGCTGAAATAAAGCTTGTGGCCTTTGTCTATCGTTGTTTCACCTAGGCCTTTCTAGCGCAGTTCGCTGATACCTAAAACGTTCCATAGATAGTGGTCCAGCTCGTGGGCTAGTTCTTCAAATTTCCTTCCGCAGTTAGGGTCTTGACATTCCAGGTTCCTATGACGATGTTGTTTCTCGTGCGGATCTTGTTAAGTTGTCCACCAGTAGCACACTAATCACATCCGTCCTGGTGGTCAACAGAAGGCGCGGTCCTTGGTGACCCGGGCGACGACCGATCCGGTATGTAGTGAATGGTTCTATTCATCATGCATTGTGTCTTGGGCAAGAAAGACCTGGCAGGGCCCAATCCTCTCCAGGCTGTTGGCCACAGCCGATTTCCACGAATACAGTGTCTGTGTGGCTTGCTTGGCCCCGAGTACGTGGTCGTTGAACCTGTAGTAAGATGAGGTTCCTCCGTCCTGGCCGGTGACTTCTGTGTAGGAGACTTTCGCCCAGTGATACCGTGCGGACATCACCCCTGTTGTCCGCCTCTTACGACACGCCAGGAAACGTTGGGTCAATTCTATTCAGTGCCCGAACCTACAATGCGAAGTTGTACAGATAAAAGCCCAAATTCTTGCGGTCATATTAGGAGCATGTACGTCGATTTGGTCATCGTTTTGCTCATTCATAATTGTATTATTACGCAAAGATACGGAATACAATTTTTACGGCATATGTTGATATTTAGCGTTAGGATTACTGTTAGAATTTGGGTTAGGGTTAGGGCTAGAGTGGCACTAATTTTCATGTTAAATATTGCAAGTTCCATAAGGAGCAAGTGAGTCATATTGGCTTTGCCCTTCTAGATCGAATTATTTTCGTTGCACACATGCTAAGAGTACTGAAAATAGAATGATGTACAGAAACAGTTTTTTTTTTAAATGTCAGCCTGCAAGGGATGACGTCAGATATGCGCTGACGACATACCAAAAGGCCTGTGCTTGTTTCCAGCCCTTTATGCTCATTCTCCGAGCAGATCTACATATTTTCATATGTAGGTATATGATAACATTTATAGTTACCAAATAATATGACGATGGAAAGATCATGAAGACTATAAAAATTGATAGGTCGAAAGCAAGGTGCGCTTTCGAAGTAGAAATGACAAAAAAGGAAAACACTGTTCTCTGAATCAGTGAATGTATTAACAATAATAATTATGTGCGCGTAAGCGTGAGATTGATACATATTGCCGCATTTAAAGTATGTCATTCCTATTTTTGGTGGTCACTGACCAGGTACCCTACAAAATCTGTTTCCCAAAGTTTATTTCCCACGGACAATAAACACCGCTGATATCCGACTTTTTTTTTCTTTTTTTTTACGCCACCGCCATGTAATCTTGGTATTCACGTTGTTGTATAAGTTAGTGAATTTAGACTTATATATTTATTAAGTACATTATCTCATGTCATGATGTCGAATGTTAAAATGCAGGGGCCCCCAAAGAGGCCAAGCCCCCCGGGCCCCCAAATCCCTAGCTACGCCACTGCTTTTATTGTTTTGTTTTGCATTTTATGTATTCTCAGAATGTGTGCTTTAAAATAAACCCCTTGGGGTCATGAGCAATCTTGCCACTGTAGATTGTTCTAACCTATAAAGGGAAAAGTGAAAGCCCCAGTTGAAAACCTGTCTTGCCTTTGTAGGCATGACTGATTCACTGCGGCAACAGTACCCCCGTTGGAGTGCCGGGGGTTTCAGTATAAATAGTATCCCCACTTTCTGGAAATGTAGTGCTTTAAATTCCCACTGTCGCTGTCTTCCTCATTTGCTCTTTTCCATTCCTGATCTGTCCTATCACTCTGCTGTACTATTTTCTTCTTTGCTAGATCTGTCACGTGGGGTTTATGGGCTCTGCACAATGGAATTATGGACCCTCACGTTTATTCGGTGGGAACTGCTAGTAAGTCACCCTATGAATTACTTTAATAAATTTATTTGTTTAGCTCGTTCTGTGTTAAGGTTGGGGTACAGAAATAGATAGAAAAATGGTAAAAGAATACTGTCACACTAGCTTTCACACTGCTATGAATCATATGTAGTCCAGCCACTTGATAACAGTTAAAATCACACATTTATTTCTTCTACTCTATACAAGGTTCTCTAAGTACTAATCTAACTTAAAAAGTCTCAGTCACTGCTAATAGTTCGATCGCTGATAGTCTAGTATAGGCAGCTGTTTTTTCTTCCTCGGGCACTTGCTATAATATTTCATGTAGATTTGGACTACTGTGGTCCGTTTTACAGTTTCTGAAGAGTTGGACTACTGTGGTCCTGTTATGATCAGTTTAAGTGCACCTTCGGAGATTACACTTAACTTTCTGATGGTGCGGTCGAAGTCCTTCTGTGAGGTAGCTTCTGGTACACCTTTGTCGTTGTGTAGTTGGGTTCCCTTGCCACGCTGTGGGGTCTGACAGGGTGTTTCTTCGTATATCTCTTTCCGTCTTGTGCGGTAGAGTCTCCTCGACCAACTAGTCGTTTCTGTGGAGTGGGGCACACAGGATAGCTCGGGATAGCTCGGGATAGCTCGCCTGCTCGTCTGTAATATAAGAGACGAAATTCTGCACAACCCTGAATAATCGGTTTGTGCAGAGCGTCTCACTGAAAGCCAAAGTAGCCCTCAGTGATAGCTCCACATCTCTATACATAAGCGACGAACATTCTGCTACTTCCGGGTTCCACTGGAATCTCACTCTAAATTCCTATACATACATAAATATCAATCGTGGCTAACTATACACATCCAGAATTAATAATAATATAAACATTCACGGGTACAGCCACTGGTCTGCAAACATACATATAAGTTAAACAACAGTGGTTCCGTATGGGATACAACATGGCGGCGCAACCGGTCGTGTTGAGCCTCGTGGTCGGCTCTTCCACGCGGTACGGCAAATTCGGATTAATAATTCACATTTATGCATAGCAAATTCCACAAACATAATTTCCACAATAATATAAATATATCACGATGAAACAGAAGGGTGTTCATTTACCTGTTTGACAAGTTCAGGCCCGTGATGACTTGAGAGAATTCTAAGATTTCTAAGTCCTGCTTCCTGGTCTATGAGTGTAGAGATTTCTCTAGCTGTGGAGATGTTTTCTCTACCTCGTCTCACACACGACTGATTCAAACTGTGTTAGGCTCTGACACAGTCAAAACTGCTCTACCCACTGAGCCTGCTTCTGATTGGTTAAAACGGTCCGATTCAAAGCTCAAGTGCTGACTCACTGCGATGTGGGTGGCTCGCTCGCCGTGTGCGGTCTGCTGTGTAATTTAATTGCTGCTGTGTAATAGTCTAACTTCTCTACTGTTACAAAGACTACACATGGCTAAATAGTCAACAAGCAGAGTTAATACTAGCCAGTTCGTGACAGGCTCCCTCAACTGAAAAAAGGCGATGACTACTGGATTCGACCTTTTTCTACTACAGAGCCTAGTTTTAACACTGCACTATCCTAGGGTCCTATTTACAAACTAGTTAAGTTGCTCTACCTGAGCTGCAATGCTGTGCCAGGTAGCTATGGACACTAGTGACAGGGTATTACTGGGCGGGGACGAATTCTGGTGCTGTGGCCCTTAGTTGTGTTGGGTGGGCGACAGCTGCTGTGTCCTCCACGAGATGGCGACTGAGGTAGTCGGCTCCGTGGTTTTCTTTGCCGGGGATGTACTCGATTTGGAATGAGTATGCCTGAAGGGTGAGTGCCCATCTCATCAGGCGAGAGTTCAAAGACTTGGAGGCTGCCAGGAACGATAGTGGTTGGTGGTCCACCTGAACTGTGAAGTGGGTCCCATACAGGTAGAGTTGAAACTTCTGTATGGCCCAGACTAGTCCAAGACATTCTTTCTCCGACGTGGCGTAGTGGGTCTCGGCGGGTCTCAATTTTCTGCTGGCGTAGGCGACAGGGAATAGCGTCTCTGCATTCTTGGGGTCGCGCTGTAGCAGTACTGCTCCGAGGCCCAAGTCGCTTGCGTCGGTGCGAAGAACGAATGGCTGAGTCAAATCGGGTAGGTGGAGTACTGGCGCCGATGTCATTCTGTCCTTGAGTGTTTGGAATGCTGTCTCGCATTCGGCTGTCCATACTACTTTGTCCGGGGCGATTTTCCGGGTTCCATTAGTCAGTGGTACGGCGATGCTGTTGTAGTTGGGGATGAACTTCTGGTAGAAGCCGCAGAGTCCTAGAAATGACTGCACTTCCTTCTTTGTCTTGGGCCTAGGAGCGTCGAGTAGGCGTTTCACTGTCTTTTCTACCGGTCGCAGGCTTCCTTGACTGATGGTGTGTCCCAGAAATTCTAGTTCCGTGAATCCAATCTGACATTTGGTGGGTCTTGCCGTCAATCCCGTGTCTCTGAGGCGGGCGAGTAGTTGCTGTAGGAGCGTGACATGTTCCTCCCACGTAGGTGTGGCGATGAGGATGTCGTCCATAAACGAATGTAGGTGCTCGCTGCTCAGGGGTGCCAGGAGTTTTCGCATCATGGCGCTGAAGATGCTGGGTGCGTTGTGGAGTCCGAATGGAAGTACGTTGAACTCGAAGTGTCCTTCCATAGTGCTAAACGCTAGGTACTTTCGGACTTGTGGTTGTACTGGTATCTGGTAGTATCCTTTGCTGAGGTCGATGCGTGAGAAGTACTTCGCTCGCTGTAGCTTGGCAAATAGGTCTGTCTGGTCCGGGAGTGGCTCTGGCTGGAACTGCGTTACCGCATTCAGGAGTCTGAAGTCGATGCACAGTCGATGCTCTCCGTTGGGTTTTCGCAACAATACCGTGCCTGCGCTGTAGGGTGAGGTAGACTCTGAGATGATTCCGGCTGCCAGTAAGGTGTCTATCTCTTCCTTGATGGCTCGCTGCTGAGACAGTGGCATCGGGTAGAGCTTCTGGCGGACGGGTGTTGGGTCGGTCACCGTTAAGGTTACTTCGACGAGGTCTGTCCTCCCTGGTCGGTCTGTGAGCACAGTCTGATGTTGTCGAATGACCTGTAGTACTTGCTGTTGCTGTTTAGCGGCTAGGTCTCCGTTGAGTATCACGTCTTTGTAGGTTTCTGTGGAGTGCAGGGGATACTCTACTGCATTGGTCTCCATGCTTTCTCCTTCTTCCGCGATGGCGATGGCTAGCAAGTTGTGAGTGCTGGGAGTCGCTGGTCGGTCCGTGTATTTCTTGAGGAGATTAATGTGGTGGTATCGGGTTCTCCCGTTTACCTCTATTTGGTAGACTGTCTTGGATTTCTTGGCAGTCACCCGGTACGGTCCTCTCCAAGCGATGTCCAGCTTGTTGGTTCCACTTGGAAGTAAGAGTAGCACTTGATCGCCGACTTGCAGTTCTCTGTCCTTCGCGTGGCGGTTGTAGTACTTCGCCTGACGGGCTCTTGCCTTCTTCAGTGCTTCACCAGCTTTCTTCCACGTTGCTTTGAGGGTTTCCTGCAGGTCTGCGACGTACTTGGTGGCACCTCTTGGTGTGTCGTCTATCTTGGCTTCTGTCCAACTTCTGCGTAGGGCTTCTAGTGGTCCTGCTAGAGGTCTGCCGAAAAGCAAGGTTGACGGGGTGTAGCCTGTGGCTGCATGGGGCGTTTCTCTGTATGCGAACAGTGCCGCATTCACGTAGGTGTCCCACGCTTCTGGATTGTCGTCGGCGACTTTCCTGAGGATGGTGAGAAGGGTTCCATTCAGTCTTTCTACTTGTCCGTTGCTGGCTGGGTGGTATGGTGGTGTGCGAATGTGATGAACTTGTATCAACTCGAACACGTCTTGCATCAGGCGGCCGGTGAACTGAGATCCGTTGTCCGTTCTAATGCTGTCCGGGAATCCGACTCTGGTAAAGATGGCGATGAGTGCATCTGCAATCTTCTTGGTGTCGATCGCTGGCAACGGGACTGCTTCGCACCACATCGTACATGCGTCGACGAGTGTGAGTAGAAATCTGTTCCTCTTCTTGGTCATGGGCAGTGGTCCTACTATGTCTACTGAGACTTGCTGGAATGGTACGCCGACTACTACCGATGGTCCTAAGGTAACTGGTACGGTGTGATGTCGCGGGGAATATCGTTGACATTGGTGGCAAGATTTCACGTAGCGCTTGACATCCTCCGTGATTCCTGGCCAATAGTAGTGTGCGCTGATTCTCTGCACTGTGGCTCCAATTCCCATGTGTCCGCTGAGTGGCATGCTGTGGCCTAGTTCTAGTACTTGGGCTCGAAGGGTGGCTGGTAGTACTAGTTGGGTGTGATCTCCATCTCCTTGTCGATGTAGAACTCCCTCTTCCATGTAGAAGTCTCCCTTGTGCGGGGGTGTGTGCGCCTTGGGTAGCTTCTGGAAGCACTTCGCTATCGAGGTGTCTTCTTTCTGTGCTGTTTTGATCTCTTCGAGTCCTGGATTCGGAGCGAACTCGGGCTGGGGTGGTTGGGTTTTAGCTTGGGCCCTGGTTTGCACTGCAGCTATCTCTACAGTTTTAGGGGGCGTGCCTAAGAACACATACCTACAACCTAGCACTAGATCATACAGGGGTTTCTGTAAAACAGCTGCTTGGATTCGTCCTGTGACGTACCTACTCTCTACTTCGATCCATGCTATTGGGCAAGTAGTCGTCGGTTTCGTCAAGTCTGCTCCTTGTAAGTCGACTGTCTTGTCTGTCAAGTCCGCGCGCGATACAAGAGATTCGCTAACTATCGCGTCGTATGATAGACCTGTGTCATACAGACAGTTCGCTTCTTTTCCGTTGACCTTGACCGTGTCTGTCACCGAGGGGTGATCTCCGATCGTGTGTGGCTTGTTACCGCTACTTTGAGTTAGAACTCTGTGCGCTGGCCGGCTTTCGCGCTCTTCCCTACGTTGTGCGGCCAACTTGAAACATTCTGCGGTGGAGTGATTGTTTCTGTTGCAGAACGAACAATACCGTCTCTGTTCTGCGGGACCTCTTTTCCCGAATTCCGTGTTGGGTCCTTTATTTTGCCCAGGTCTGGGGTTATTCGGCTTATTCGCGGTGCGCTCCTCCCGGTTAGGGCTTCGTTTCTGTGCCTCTTTCCCGTTAGGCTTTAGGTCTCGCCTGAAGCTCTTGGCTTCTCCGTGTGCGGCCACGTACCTATCTGCGACCTTGACCAGATCTTCTAGTCTTTCCGCGCCCTGCTCTACTGATAATGTTCTCAGCTCGGGGGTCATGGTTTCCCGTAGCTGTTCCCATACTAACAGTTCTGTCAGTCCATCATACGTCTTAGCCGTGGCTGACTGGCTAATCCACTTATCCAGCGCTGTGGACAACCGATCCGCGAACTGCGCATAGCTCTCTCCTTTCACTCTCCGATTGGTGCGGAACTTTTGCCGGTAGCATTCTCCTGTCAGTTCGAATCCCGTTAGGAGTGCCTCTTTTACTTTGTGATAGTCCGTCACTCGGTCAGTCGGTAGCTTACTGTAGATGTCATAAGCCTTTCCTCTAAGCCCTTGACTAAGCTTAAAAGACCAATGAGTGGGATCTAGTTTGTACTCTGTTGCTAGACGCTCAAACCTAGTCAGATAGAGATCTAGACCTTCTTCTCTCTCATTGAATGTTCCCAGTGGAAATGACATTCCTTGTACAGGGTTGGATGCTACCTCTAGCTGATCTGAGTGGGGAGGGGTTGAGGAAGAACTTGAAGCTCCTGATCCCATTCTTCTTAGCTCTAACTCATGCTGTCTGTCTTTTTCCTTTTCTGCCCTCTCATACTCCCATTTCCTAACTTCTGCTTCTCTCTCTGCTGCTAATGCTGCCTTCTTCTGTTCTCCTTCTAATTCTAATTTCTTCTGTTCTCTTGCTGCTTCTAACTCTGCTTTTTTCTGTTCTCTTGCTGCTTCTAACTCTGCTTTCTTTTGCTCTGCTTCTAATGCTAGTTTCTTCTGCTCTGCTTCTAATGCTAGTTTCTTTTGCTCTGCTTCTAGTTCTGCTTTTTTCTGTTCTCTCTCTGCAGCTCTCTCTGCCGCTTCGAGTTTCTTCGCCTCTCTCTCTGCTGCTCTCTCTGCCTTAGCCTCCTGCTTCTCTACCTCTGCATTGATATACGCAATTAGGTCTCCCCCTGCTAAGTGTAAAGCTTCCCCTAATTCTTTGAAACGCAATCTCAAGGCCACTGGGTCCGACATTGCCAAACGTGTCTATGAACAACCTCTGAATCACGTGGAATACCAAAACACTAGCAATCTTGCAATTCAATAACAACAATGCAAAGACCATAAAATTCGTAATCAATAATAGAATACAACAAGAGTCAAATGGCATACAACAGTTATTTAAGCAAAACCTGCAAAAGAACCATACAACATACAGACACAAAAACAATTGAAGCAAAAAAGTTTTTAACTAAAGAATAGTGCACCACAACTGATCAGTCCTTGTTACCACTATTCTAAGTTATTCTACTTCTACTGTTATCTAATTTTATTGTACTTAGGTCCGGTTATACCCAATTCCTATTATACACAGATCCTGGCAGGCTCGCCAATTAAAGTGTCACGTGGGGTTTATGGGCTCTGCACAATGGAATTATGGACCCTCACGTTTATTCGGTGGGAACTGCTAGTAAGTCACCCTATGAGTTACTTTAATAAATTTATTTGTTTAGCTCGTTCTGTGTTAAGGTTGGGGTACAGAAATAGATAGAAAAATGGTAAAAGAATACTGTCACACTAGCTTTCACACTGCTATGAATCATATGTAGTCCAGCCACTTGATAACAGTTAAAATCACACATTTATTTCTTCTACTCTATACAAGGTTCTCTAAGTACTAATCTAACTTAAAAAGTCTCAGTCACTGCTAATAGTTCGATCGCTGATAGTCTAGTATAGGCAGCTGTTTTTTCTTCCTCGGGCACTTGCTATAATATTTCATGTAGATTTGGACTACTGTGGTCCGTTTTACAGTTTCTGAAGAGTTGGACTACTGTGGTCCTGTTATGATCAGTTTAAGTGCACCTTCGGAGATTACACTTAACTTTCTGATGGTGCGGTCGAAGTCCTTCTGTGAGGTAGCTTCTGGTACACCTTTGTCGTTGTGTAGTTGGGTTCCCTTGCCACGCTGTGGGGTCTGACAGGGTGTTTCTTCGTATATCTCTTTCCGTCTTGTGCGGTAGAGTCTCCTCGACCAACTAGTCGTTTCTGTGGAGTGGGGCACACAGGATAGCTCGGGATAGCTCGGGATAGCTCGCCTGCTCGTCTGTAATATAAGAGACGAAATTCTGCACAACCCTGAATAATCGGTTTGTGCAGAGCGTCTCACTGAAAGCCAAAGTAGCCCTCAGTGATAGCTCCACATCTCTATACATAAGCGACGAACATTCTGCTACTTCCGGGTTCCACTGGAATCTCACTCTAAATTCCTATACATACATAAATATCAATCGTGGCTAACTATACACATCCAGAATTAATAATAATATAAACATTCACGGGTACAGCCACTGGTCTGCAAACATACATATAAGTTAAACAACAGTGGTTCCGTATGGGATACAACATGGCGGCGCAACCGGTCGTGTTGAGCCTCGTGGTCGGCTCTTCCACGCGGTACGGCAAATTCGGATTAATAATTCACATTTATGCATAGCAAATTCCACAAACATAATTTCCACAATAATATAAATATATCACGATGAAACAGAAGGGTGTTCATTTACCTGTTTGACAAGTTCAGGCCCGTGATGACTTGAGAGAATTCTAAGATTTCTAAGTCCTGCTTCCTGGTCTATGAGTGTAGAGATTTCTCTAGCTGTGGAGATGTTTTCTCTACTTCGTCTCACACACGACTGATTCAAACTGTGTTAGGCTCTGACACAGTCAAAACTGCTCTACCCACTGAGCCTGCTTCTGATTGGTTAAAACGGTCCGATTCAAAGCTCAAGTGCTGACTCACTGCGATGTGGGTGGCTCGCTCGCCGTGTGCGGTCTGCTGTGTAATTTAATTGCTGCTGTGTAATAGTCTAACTTCTCTACTGTTACAAAGACTACACATGGCTAAATAGTCAACAAGCAGAGTTAATACTAGCCAGTTCGTGACAAGATCAATGACCTACCTTTTTTCTTGAAAACTCTTCCTGGACAAGACTCCTTGTTTGTGTATGAGGTCTGTTGGATCAGCTTGGGAGTGTTGGACGCTTTCTGCCGGGTGGTCACTAGGGCTTCCTATGATGTTATTATATAGGCATTTTATATGTATGTGTTTAGTTGATGATTTATAATGATGTTTGTATTCTATTTTGTTTTTGTAACCGGGGGTTCGAGTAGTTGGGGTAAAGCCTCAGCCGTCCCCTGCGTGGGATGTCTTTATTGTAAAGTGACTGGCCGGTGGAGGGCATTCAATTTTCCCACTAGGGTTGTTTCGGCAGATCTTTTATGCGGATTGGGGGTTGTCCGGTCCTGATTTGGCTCGGAAGAGTCCGCTGGACCTAAAGCAACAATCAATCAATCAATCAGAGCTTTAAAATAAACCTCATTTAAAGAAATTCTATCCACTTTGATTTCAACGTCCCCAACACCCTTAAAATAACCATTAGTTTTGTTTAATGTGTATAGGTCAGTCATACATAGTTGATGCCCTTTTCGTCGTTTTTTTTTTTTTTTTTTTTTTTTTTTTTTTTTTTTTGTTCTCTCATTCTTTTCATTAGGATTGTTCTTGCCCTCATTAGGGCAAGATTAATTTTTTCTTCGTTTTATGTGTTTGCTTATTCTTCCTTCCTTTTTTGGAGATGGGCCTATCATTTATTGCCTTTTTCTTAGTCTGTGTTCGACCCCCTTTGTTCATTGCTTGTCTTTGCCTTCTCGTCTTTCTTTATTCTTGCCGGTGTTTGGAATTTTGGTGAGCGCGCAACCATTATTCTGTTCATTTGCACTTGGTTTTCTCTCCCTCCTTCTCTACCTTCTCTTCTCCTTCCCCTCAAGATGTCTTCAGTTTCATTTACTAATGAACTTATTAGTGTTCAAGTGCACGGGAAAGAGAAGTTACCTGAGTACTGTTATCAGGTGTGAATGTAACCCTTTGCATTAGTTTCCTTTTGTAAGTTTGTGATCTGTTTTTCCCTTGCCTTTTGTATTGAGCAAATCATATCCTGATTTCGAGATAGTTTTTGTGAACAGAAAATCTGTTTGAATTAGGAGCACCCTTTTTGAAGGAATAACTTTGTTTATTGTTGCGACAAAAGCCACATCTTTATTTTGGGACATCGGCGATAACAGGTTAGATTGGTATTTGTTGTATTCTTTTTGAGCGGATTTTGCAGGTTTCCTTTTATGGATTACTTTGCTTGAATGGTGTATTTCTCTTGTCTTTCTTTGATTCAAGTTCGTCATTTATTATTTTCGTTCCCTTGCTATAAACCTCTGGACTTTGTTTATTTCTTGTTGAATGGGCAGTAGGAATCAGTCATGTTGAAGCACCGTCTGGCTCAAAATATTTTTGTTAATAACTGATTTCTCTTGACAAGAAATTGAGGCTCTGTGTTATTGGTTTCCCTATTGGTCGGTTTAAATTTGTCCGATATTCGCCTTAGTTCTTTTATCAGTACTCTGTATGTCGGTAAATTTTGTAATAAGTAATTGAATTTAATTATAGTTTTCTATCTATCTGTTTGTAAACTGCGTTTGCTTTGCGCATAAAATATCGCCCGTTTTGTTTGGTACTAAGTCCTGTTGTTCAGTTTTTACCAGGGCATTACCAGGGCAACACCATTGTATTACCCACGGAGGTCATAACGCACATGAGAATTGATGACTAAAAGGAAATAAACTGAAGACGCATGTTACTGAGAGAGAGAGAGAGAGAGAGAGAGAGAGAGAGAGAGAGAGAGAGAGAGAGAGAGAGAGAGAGAGAGAGAGAGGCTAGTTACGAAGTCCCAAACAGAGGTCGGCGAGTACAAGGATTTTTATTCGGTTGTTTTCTTTTGTTTTTAAACAGGATTGCTCCAGCGGTTTTCACAGTGAATCACTCTTCAGTTCTGGGTCATCAGACGAATTGCAGGATGCAGATAGTGATGTTGATCCTATTTTTGTTCCTGATAGTGATACAGAGAGTGACTCTTCTGGTTCTACTGCTAATTCTGAAAATGTATTCCCACCTACAGACCCTGAAAGTGAAAATGACGACTTCCCAGGAAAAGAGCAGCCAGTCAAATTACCGATGAGTTCCACTGTGACTACTGCTGTTCCTGTGTATGATAACAAAGGTGGCAAAGAATGCTGTGTTCAGTCATCCGAATTCCACATAGCAAAGGCAGGCACAGCTTGTACAAAAGAGCAGTCAGACAAACTGCAGAAGAGTTCTGCTAGTGGGCTTACTCGCGAAGGTGCCAGTGTAAGTTCTACAATAACTGTTCAGTCATCTGAAGACAAAAAGAGTTGGATTTGTGCATACTGCGAAAAACCACAGAAACGTCTTCCAAGACATTTGCTGACAATGCATTCAGGCGATGAAAGTATCAGGGAATATGCACACAGTAAAGATACAAAAGAGAAAGACAAACTGCTGATAAAAATGAGAAATATAGGAAATCATCTTCATAATGTGAAGGTCTTAATAATAATAATAATAATAATAATACAGTACATTTGTATCGCGCGGTACCTCGCAAACGGTAAGGAATGCGAGCTCGCCGCGCTTGACAACACACGTGCAATCACACACACACACACACACCTACACACACACAGACACACACACAGAACAGGTATACACTTATCGAATGGTTAAATAATTACAGTAAAAACATAGCCATGCAAAGCAAAAGATAATATGAATACCAAGAACCGAGCCGGTGCCGCCACCATCCATGAACAGATGACGTGACTTGGTAAAAGATTACATATGGGGATGGAAGGGAGGAGGAGTGAAAATTACTGAGTTTGCGTGTTAAAAAGGTGGGTCTTTAATTGGCGCTTGAAGGAAGAAAGTGATGGAGCATAAGGTCTTAAAGGATGTTGGTGGTACACAGGCCTTCCTCACAAAAAGAAAGTGCTCATCACTCTGACTATGTGCCATGCCCGGATTGCTATGGAGATTACAGGAAGACATTGTTGTACAGGCATGCATGTCCATTGTCTAGTTCCAATAGTGAACGCAAACCATTTTAATGCCACCATTTCATTTTTTTTTCTGGGCACTCATTTTCATGTTAAATATTGCGAGTTCCATAAGGAGTATGCGAGTTAGTGAGCTTTGTCCATATACATTTTATAGTTTGTTTGTTTGTTAATTTGTCAGAAACTACAGTTAGAGTGTTGAAGCTTGTTAGACATTGAGACATCTCTCTCTCTCTCTCTTTCTCTCTCTCCCACCCCCCCTTCTGTGGGAGTGCCGGGGGTTTCAGTATAAATAGTATCCACACTTTCTGGAAATTTAGAGCTTTAAATTCCCACTGTCGCTGTCTTTCTTCTTTGTTATTTCTCATTCCTATTCTGTTCTATCAATCTATTATACTATCTTCTTCTTCGCTAGACCAGTCACCTACCTTTTTTCTTGAAAACTCTTCCGGTACAAAACTCCTCATTTGTGTGTGAGGTCAGTTGGATCAGCTTGGAAATATTGGACGCTTTCTGCCAGGTGGTCACTGGGGCTTCCTATGATGTTATTATTTGGCAATGTAGGCATTTTATAGGTATGTGTTTTGTTGATATTTTATAATGATGTTTATATTCTATTTTGTTTTTGTAAAAGGGGTTTCGATAAATTAGAGTATAGCCTCAGCGTCCCCTGCGTGGGATGTCTTTATTGTAAAGTGACCGGCTGGTGGAGAGCCTTCAGTGTTACCACTAGGGTTGTCTCGGCAGATCTTTTATGCGGATCAGAGGCGAGTCCTCTTTTAGAGAAGTTGTGGTCGTGATTTTGTGGTCCTGATTCGGCTATCCTGGACCTGATTTGGCTCCGAAGAGTCCGCTGGACCTAAAGCAATAATCATGTAATGTAATTATGTTCTCTCTCTCTCTCTCTCTTTATCTCTCCTCCCTCCCTCCCCCCGTCTCTCTCTCTCTCTCTCTCTCTCTCTCTCTCTCTCTCTCTCTCTCTTTTCTTCTTCTTCCTCTTAGTTGAGATTAATTTCCTCCTATTAATGGCAAGCAACGATTAGATCCCATTTAATTCATGTTATGTTTGCATCTGCACATTCACAAAAATTAAATGTAAAAAACCTGGAAATTCAAGTCACATAGTCATAAAATGTGAATGCATCAGCCATCAGACCTAAAAGAAATAACAGCATATATAAGTTGTATGGGTTTTACCCTTTTAGTGTGTTTATATCAGTCTTCTTTAAGAATATATAAACTGTACAAAATATGTATTTTCATAATGCAAAAGCTGAAAATGTTCTTTAAAAAAATCAGCTCTTTGCTTTCTTTTTTATGTCGTAGTTTTAGTGTTTACAAGGTGTTATTGAACATTGATGTGTATACGGTGTTTACAGGGTGGTAATTAACACTGATGTGTATATAGTGTTTACAAGGTGTTGTTGAACACTGATGTGTATATAGTGTTTAGAGGGTGGTAATGAACACTGATGTGTATACAGCTAAACACGCGTACAACGAATGACAACGCATTTACCGAAGAAAAGAAAACCTTGGGGTCATGAGCAATCTTGCCACTGTAGATTGTTCTAACCTATAAAGGGAAAAGTGAAAGCCCCAGTTGAAAACCTGTCTTTCCTTTATAGGCATGACCGATTCACTGCGGCAACAGTACACCCGTTGGAGTACCGGGGGTTTCAGTATAAGTAGTATCCCCACTTTCTGGAAATGTAGTGCTTTAAATTCCCACTGTCGCTGTCTTTCTCATTTGCTCTTTCTCATTCCTGCTCTGTCCTATCAATCTTCTATACTATCTTCTTCTTCGCTAGATCAGTGACCTACCTTTTTTCTTGAAAACTCTTCCTGGACAAGACTCCTTGTTTGTGTATGAGGTCTGTTGGATCAGCTTGGGAATATTGGACGCTTTCTGCCGGGTGGTCACTAGGGCTTCCTATGATGTTATTATTTAGCAATATAGGCATTTTATATGTATGTGTTTTGTTGATAATTTATGGTGATGTTTGTATTCTATTTTGTTTTTGTAACCGGGGGTTCGATTAGTTGGGGTAAAGCCTCAACCGTCCCCTGCGTGGGATGTCTTTATTGTAAAGTGACTGGCCGGTGGAGGGCATTCAGTTTTCCCACTAGGGTTGTTTCAGCAGATCTTTTATGCGGATCGGAGGTTGTCCGGTCCTGATTTGGCTCGGAAGAGTCCGCTGGACCTAAAGCAACAATCAATCAATCAACGATAAATTAGAGTATAGCCTCAGCGTCCCTGCGTGGGATTTCTTTATTGAAAAATGACTGGCTGGTGGAGTGCCTTCAGTGTTACTACCACTAGGGTTGTTTTGGCTGATCTTTTATGCAGATCAGGGGCGAGTCCTCTTTCAGCCAAGTTGTCGTCTTGATTTTGTGGTCCTGATTCGGCTCTTTGCAGTCCGCTGGACCCTGTAAGCAATGAAAAACTCACTAATCTGTTTGGATATTGTGGTTGTGTGTGCTTTTAGATGATATTTTAGTTGTGTGTTTTGAATATATTTGAAATGGTGGTTAGGCTGTAAAATGTGCAGTCTTTCTTAAATGTAGGTGAATTGTTCCATCTGGGATTAAAATAATTTGAATGGTTTGCGACTGTGTTTTGCTTGTATTCATGAACTATTGAAGATTTCAAATGGTGCTTAGAATGAAATGTGCAGAAATAAGTCTCATTGAACGGTACTATTGAATAAATTTTTTTTTTTGGGGGGGGGGGCGCGGGGTGGGGGTCATTGATGTATAGAGAAATAACATTTTATATAGAATGCTTGATCTGAATTTAATTACTGTGGACTATGTGGATTGAACAAAAAAAACATTAATATAGTATTTAAACTTTACCTATGAGTTGTAAATTTAGAAACACTTTGTGTTAACAATGCTCTAAGGATAATGTTTTTAGGTTGAGCCCTTTCATGTAAAAGTTTGCTTGGTTTAAAGAAATTCTTTTCATGCAGTGTATGACATGCTTATTTTGGCATGTATTTATTTTCATATGTAATATATTCTATGTTATGTTACATTGATTAACACAGGTGCTAAATTTAGTGCTTTAAATTCCCACTGTCGCTGTATTTCTCATTCCTGCTCTGTTCTATCAATCTGCTATACTATCGTCTTCTTCACTAGACCAGTCTCCTACCCTTTTTCTTGAAAACTCTTCTGGGACAAGACTCCTTGTTTGTGTATGAGGTCTGTTGGATCAGCTTGTGAGTATTGGACGCTTTCTGCCAGGTGGTCACTAGGGCTTCCTATGATGTTATTATTTAGCAATGTAGGCATTTTATATGTATGTGTTTTGTTGATAATTTATAATGATGTTTGTATTCTATTTTGTTTTTGTAAACAGGGGATTCGATAAATTAGAGTGAAAACTCAGCCTCGGTGTCCCCTGCGTGAGATGTCTTTAGTTGTAAAGTGACTGGCTGGTGGAGAGCTTTCGAATTTCACCACTAGGGTTGTTTCGGCAGATCTTTTATGCGGATTGGGGGTTGTCCGGTCCTGATTTGGCTCGGAAGAGTCCGCTGGACCTAAAGCAAATGTAATGTAATGTGATGTTGGATCAGCTTGGGAATATTGAACGCTTTCTGCCAGGTGGTCACTAGGGCTTCCTATGATGTTATTATTTAGCAATGTAGCCATTTTATATGTATGTGTTTTGTTGATAATTTATAATGATGTTTGTATTCCATTTTGTTTTTGGAAACTTTCGATTCGATAAATTAGAGTACAGCCTCGGGATCCTATGCGTGAGATGTCTTTATTGTAAATGACTGTCTGGAGAGCTCTTTTACCACTAGGGTTGTTTCACAATCAGATCAGGGGGTCCTGTCCTGATTTGGCTCGGATTCCTTGGACCTAAAGCAATAATAATGTAATGTAAAATAAAGGTGTTTTCATTTGGATTCAGCTTGTTTTAAAATTTAATGCTTTCCAAATAATAATTACACTTTATATAAAACAAATAGCTATTATGTACAACATATTTTTTATATCCCTCCTTTATTCCCTCCCTTCTTTTTCTTTTTCCTCTTCTCTCCTTTTTTACCAATTTTTTCTCTTTTCTTCCCCTTTTTTTATTTTCCCTCTATTTTTTTCATAATTCTTTTTCTCTTTGATTGTTGTTTTTTCTTTTTTGCTATTTTGTGTTGTGATAGAGTAGATGTATAGATTATCTTGATATGTGGTTTTTTTGGGCATCATGTTTTTGGAAATGTTACTGAGTTTTATTTTACATCTGATTTTTTATTTGATTATACATTGATTTCATTGGTGATTTAAGGATACTCAGTGTCCCAAACCCCATGTTTATACCGTCGCTTTATTTTCTGTATGCTCCAGTACCTGTGTCTCCTACTTGTGATCTTCTGTTCGCTGTGTTTATTCTCTTTTATTTTATTGTTATCCATCTTTTTACTAATATCCTACGTATCATCATCCCATCGATAATATTCTTAATAATAGATGTTATATAAATGGTTAATAGAAAAAAAATATTATTATATATAATTTAATAAATATTAATATAAAAACTAGACAGGTTTTAAAAGAATTTGCTTTATATAAAAAAAAATAATATTAAAAATAAATAAAATAATATAATAATAAAACAATAAACATAAAATAAAATAATTTTTACCATTAGCAATCTTAATAAAAATTTTATATAAGTAAAAAAATGTAAATAAGAAAGAACAAAATATAGATGTAATTTAAAAAAAAACTTAAAAAAAAAAAAAAATCCATATTTGGTTTTTTGTTTATGTTGAAAAAAGCACAATGTGTTTTATTTTTTTTTTTTAATAACGGATTGATTATCATTAGAGTACAGCCTGTATGAAAAAATAATGAAGGGTAATGAGGTTTTTTATCTTTGTTGTCTTTTAAGATTTGTACACTAAGAAGTTTGAAGCACAATCTTTTTGTGCAAATGTGGCAAAGGGATTTCCTACAGAAGTTATACAATCAAACAGAAATAATTAAAACAAGAATTGTATTTTTATATAATTTTTATGTCGATAAAACCACACATACCAGTGCATTATCATTGGAAGCATTAATAGTTTTTTTTGCACGGAAACTCGGCATTTAAAAAAAAAAAAAAAAAAAATTATCTCTCTCTCTAAACCTTGAACATCAATGAGTAATAAAATGCTATAATTTGTTTGGTGAAGAAATCGCAGCAACTTAAAAACGCCCTCCCTCATTTCCATTTGTAAGAGGATATGATAAAGTATCAACAAAGAAAATACAGTTTACATCAGTGGTTATTTAGCTTGTTATTGGTGGTTAAAAAGTTTGATTCTGGAAAATTAAAAAACGAAAGATGAAAGTCATGTGCACATAAAAGCGCAGTGTTGCACTTCTATTTGTTTACTTGATTTGATACTTTCCTCTTTGTAAGCTATGGCAAAAATGTTATTCACTTGGCGTGAACTTCCGTTTGTGTAACGAGAAATGAATTCATGCGAGACTTTCTTGTGTTGTACATATCGCCGCGCTTTGTAGGCGATTTGAGGAAAAAAACGCGTAAATAGCATCATATCCTGTATCCCGTAACTCTTCCTTTCTCTCCCTCTCCTTCCACCTTTAATTCCCTCTCTTTCTTCCTTTCTCTCCCTTCCTCTCTCTCCCTCTTTATTCCTTTTTCTTCCCCTCTTTTTTTTCTCAATTTCTCACTCTCCCCTCCCCTTCATTCTCTTTCTTTCATTTCATATCTTTTTCTCCCTCTTTAGTTTTTCTATTCTTTCTTCTCTCTATTTTCTCGTATGTACTGCCTCTATTTGGAGTTGTGCTTGGTTTGAAGAAATTAGTTTCATGCAATGTATGACATGTTTATTTTGGCATGTATAATCTGATGTTATCTTTATATATTCTACTAGTGGTTTTTGTACCCTGGCAAGCCAGGGTACACAGGTTGCTGTTTAAAATGTAGACAGAGAGACAACTGTTGTGAGCGAGTTTCATTTGGACGATGATACCTCCACATATATCCCTTGATACCTCACCATACCCACCCCCTCTGATATCTCCCCGTCTCCCCCCCCCCCCCATGATGCCTCACCATACCCCCTTGATACCTCCCGAACCCACTTGATACCTCCCCATACCCCCTTGAGACCTTCCGTACCCCCCTTGTAACCTACCTGTACCCTCCATGATACTTCCCCGTTGATCGTTTCGCAGGTATGGATGAAAGGAATCGACTTCTTCTTCTTCTTGATTAGATTTATGTCCCCGGACCAGGAATCGACCATCACCATAGCCCCTTATATATACACCCGTATCCCCGTTATGCCTACCCATGCCCCTTTAAACCTACCCGTAGCCCCCTTGTACCTACACGTACACCCCATCCCGATCCTTGGTAATAATAATAATAATAATTATTATTATTATTATTATTATTATTATTATTATTATTATTATTATTATTATTATTATTATTATAATAATAATAATAATAAATATAGAATAATACAAATAGAAATCATAAAAAACACAAAGGTTTTAAAAGAAAATTTGATATAAGATATAATAATAATAATAATAATAATAATAATAATAATAATAATAATAATAATAACAATAATAATAACAATAATTTATTATTATTAGTGTATAAATAATAATAATTATAATTATAATAATTATAAATTAAAGGTAAAAAGCCTAAATGAAAAAGAACAATATCCATATTGTAGTTAAAAAAAAAAAAAAAAAACGTCCCGCGTGAGGTTTGAAACTGGGTCGTCCTGCATGGTAGGCGAAGGTTTTACCAACTAAGCCACGGAGACTTCGTAGATTGACCGTCAATTTTTTGGTCTATATGGGAAAACATGCTGAAACCTCAATTTCATTTTTAATGGAAGCGCGTGGAATGAAGCTATTGCAGTTTGTGGACAATTTGTTTATTTATTTATCTCAGAAACGGTTAAATGTTCGGTAAGGAAATATTTTGACAGATTTCACCTAAGACATTTTGAAGATTCCTAAAATACTGTGGCAATAGGGAAAATCTGTTCTTTTAGAAGGGGATTAGTACAATCAAACATTAACAAATAATGAGAAACAAGAATTCGCTGATATTTATATTTTATTTATTTGCCTATGTCTTTTCCATCGAAATGATAAGACAATAAAACCACACATACCAGTGCATGCTAGCACATGCACACGCACACACATACATCTATTAAAACTACACAATGATGAGTGTGACAGCTTATGTTAGAGAAAAGATCCTCACCACGCAGTAGGCCTACACATATAAATTTACAATCAAACCACCTCAAAGAAACTGTCCAACAGGAGAAACAATCAAGGATTTGGCCAAATCAACACATACATGTAAATCAAAGCCAACGTTATCCATAGAAGGACTGAAAACTGACAGGCAAATGTCCACGTGTATAGTTGCATTCAAATAATAGACCTAGGCCTACATGACTCAAAGAAAGGGAGCTAGCAATTACATGTGCAATTCACATTACTGCAATATTTAGTTCTTATATGTATAGTTTGTCGTCTTTAGTTGTGCTGTGGTTTTTTTCAGCTGCACAGTGTTCAGTGACTGATCAGAATCTGCTGCGGGTATCTAGATTTGACTGCCGCAGCATAGGAAGTGGAAGACAACCTAGTTGAAGGTCGCGTCGTCTGCTCACTTTCTAGATTTCTTCAGTCCGCAATTCCGATTCGCTCTTCACGCAGTTGTTATATCAAATCGGACTGCTCTAAAATCATCAAACGCAGCGCGTTGATCTCTTCTTGGAGGCTATATACGCAAAATTTAAGATCACTCACTATCGCTGCTTGATTGTGAAATCCTTCTCTAGCTGGATCTGTGTTGACCTCAAAGTCAGCGGTCGTCTTCACCGAAATCGGTTCTTCATCTCTTGCTTCTTCTTTTCCCTCTGTCTCTTCATTCACCTTTTCCACATTCCTCCTTCTTCTTGTTGATCGTCGTCTCATCATTAGGACTGTGGTATTTCAGGGTTTCCGGGTACACCAGAAACAACCTTTCACTACTGGCTAGATCTATCCGTTGTTTCCATGTTGTTTCCATGTTGAAAACCAAAATTGACTACGACTATTAGCTCATAACAGTGCAGGTTATGCACAGTAACAGTAATCCTATTGCATATAATTGCACCCTGATGCACCTAGGGTGTCATATTAAATGTAATTCTATGTATCGTCATTTCTTTTCTTCATCCAGATGTTTGATAGCACTGGTCACCCCATGGTCCCTTTTTACAGACATCATGCGGTCGCCCTATGGATCGGTCGCCCTATGGATCGGTCACCCTAAGGGCTGCGGGAGCATTAAAATCCTTAGGGCGACCACCAAAGAAAGCTATGTCTGGGAATACACATTTCCTAACCTTCTTGTATGAGCAGTACAATTGTAGTATAAAGCAAAGTTTAACTGGAAAGAATCATGAATGAGCTAACAATAGTGTAGGACATAGGTCTGGTCACCCTAAGGGCCCTTTTTACAGTGGTCGCCCCATGGGTGGATTTCTACTTATATATATATATATATATATATATACACACACACTAACGAGCAAATACATAAATCACCATTGACGTCAAGGCTAATGAGTATTTATACCATCATGGCAATTACCTGCAAGAAGGTTTCGGCCATAACTTTCAGGTGCATGAGAGGAACGGAATGTCACGTGGACAATTTGTCCAGTTCAAAATGTAAATCAACATTAAACTGGGTCACAATTCATGACGTAGAGAACAGCATAGGTCATAACAAGCAGTCCATAAAGTTGTAAGTTGAAGACGAAATCGAGCCATTGAAGTCAGTACTGTTATTTGTAATCATAACAAACGTTGTTTATTTTGACGTTGAATTAGAAAATACGGCACAAACAGGAGGGAGAACAAAAAAGGCTAGCCAATATTCACAGCGCATGCTATACGTCAAAACTCCACTATTTGATTTGTTGTGTATAAGGTCCAGTGAACCTTTTGCGGTCATAGCTGGACCACACTCACACAAAAACGGGTCTATCTCATACTAGACTATAAAATCTTCGTTAATTCCAAGATGAAGTAAACAATCGGTCACCAAACAAACGAAAGATGAGAAAAATGTTTGTCTATATAATCCACAGTGAAGGTACACACACCACACAAAAAAGAGTACGGGTTTCGAGCTATCACATATTTTGCTTCGTCTTCTTCGTAGTACTGTGGACACCCCGATTTCGAGGAAATGACTCCACATTTTTTTCAAAACCTACAGTTCTCAGTTCTGTATGCTCAATCATATTCACACTTTTCTGCTATCCTATGCACCAACGGGAATCCCCTCTATGAAAAATACTTCCGGTTTTTTTTCTCCGCGTGATTTAGTGAGTTATTTCCAAATATTCAAGAATAATAACATGTGTCACTGGCCACCTGTATCGTACCCTCACATATTTTTATTTTTTTTGCTGCAGTTTATTATCCCTTTCTATCGCCAGTGGCGCGCCTAAACCCTACCTACCTAAAGCCCTAGCTTAACTGGCCGAGACAAACCCGAACCTTGTCTCGGCGAGACACCCGAGACAGTCTCGGCGAGACACCCGAACCATCCTTGCCCTTAACTAGGCTCGGCGAGCAATCCGAGACGGGATCGGCGAGAACATCGAGACGTGTCTCGCCGTGTCGCGGGCCGGCCTTTCGTCTTGCCGTTCGTGCGCAGCAAACCTGCCCGAGACACTATTTTGATTTGCTGAAAAATCTATCAATGTCAATGACAACTGATCTAAAGAAATACTACAACACTTAAAAGAAGTAGGTGCACCAAATCCAAACTTAATTTAGACTAGAGAACAGTGAAAATACTGAATCAGTAAAAATTATAAATCATTGAATAGCCATTGACCTGTTCAGCCAACTCTTGCACCAGTGCATGAAATGCACCTTGCTGGTGCCTTTGCAACACATAGGGCATTGTTGCCTTTTGCTTTCTTTCTCTTTCTGCTGCCCCTTCGTTCTCGCTTATGACATACAGCGCTAGGACAACGCCAAAATCTTCTGCAGTTTTCAATTCACGATCGAAGGCCGCCATTGTTGCTAACGTAACTTTGTCACGGTATGTCAGTTTCGACGCAGCTAAAAATAGACCCAGTTCAGAAACGAAAGAGCTCGCCGTGACGCCCGATCTCCTGTCTCGTCTCGGCTGGTCTCGGGAAGACCCAATTAAGAATAAAACCGCAATTTTGACCTTTGGTTCGCCGAGACAAGGTTCGGTTTGTCTCGCCCAGTTAAGCTAGGGCTTTACATTATTTGTGAATTTTTGAAAAATATTCGGAAAAAACATAACGCCCAGATGCTGGCTCGAACCCACACCTGTCAAGCGCCATTGGTTTCTGGCTTGTGGACAAGCCAAGTTAGTCCCGCCTTAGCCCACTTGGCCACAACGCTAGCCTAACATATTCAGTTACTTTGTGTTTTGTGAAGGTTGCGACAGCGAAGCTATGGAAAATTACAAGAGTTTTCAGGTCCCGTTTCACTTTCTGTCGATGATCGACGCACCTCCGAAATCGCCACAAATACAGGCCTCTACGATTGTTTTTTGCATTCTTTCACTGAGCATGTACTTCCTCCACCGTTTTTATACTTATCCCACTCGTTTTCTGGCTCTAACAATCGTCGTTTTCGGCAATTTGCCATATTTAAAAGTCACGCATCAAGCTTTGATAAAAGCAAAACAAGCAAAACCGGAACTTGGTTTCATATAACCTCGTTTTAATTTATAATGGCGATACCCACGAGTTTTTATGAGAGGTGCCGGAAAGTTGTGAATACATAAACAACAAATGGTCACTTGCAAAGAACAAAAATCCGGACACCTAAACCTGCCGACAAGTCTTATAGGCCTACCCTGTTTGGTAGAGAGAGGCCCATATCAGAAACTAAACGAACAGAAAACTCTAGCGTTGAGGTCCACAGAACAGGAAAATATGGGTAGCCTAGACGTTGGTGAGACTTTTAAAGACAAGTCTTGCTGTTGGTGAGTATGCTAAAGAGAATATTTTTCCATTCTAAGCCATACAATCGTACACAGCTAACACAAAGCATTGAGACACAAGTCGTCTTGATATCTGAATTCTAATACATAGGAAAATTCTACGCTGAATGATTCTGCAAGGTACTCTCTATACACTGTGCAGGCCTGTTATACCAGAGAGTACTAGCCAGAGATCGAGCGACCAGAACAAATGAGGTCATAAAACATGTTTACATTGCACAGCTCCCATCTGTAGCAACGCGATAACTGACACTGCAGAGATACAAGATATTGAACACACACGCTTCCTGCATGCAACGCACAAGGGGAAAAAAAACGGAAAAAAAATCATTCGTCTGGAACTTTCCCATAGGTCACGAAATACGTCAAAAGAAAATAAATGACAGAAAAACCAAAGGCAGGCAAGCAATAGATGGAAAGGGGAGCCAAGTCAAGTCAAGTCAAGTCGAGCCAAGTCAAGAAGTCAAGTATTCAATATTCAGGGTTATGTTTAGAAAGTGACAATACAACTGGATAAAAAAATAAATAACAGAAAGAACACACAAAGCAAACAACACCTTGTAGTTTGTCAACTCTCTCTCTCTCTCTCTCTCTTACCCCACAAACTCACTCTCCATGGAAATTAATATGGTTCCACTACAATCGCTATCATTCCTTGTAACCCGTGCAGCATAGGATTTTGTCCTACTATGCTATTTTGTTTCTGAAGGCGTGTATTTACTGATAATGAGCACGCCTGTTTCTTAGAGTCCTGCGCCCTAAAAGACTGCAATCATCATCATCGTCATCATCATCATCATCATCATCATCATCATCATTGTCGTCGTCGTCGCTATCATCATCATCATCATCACGGAAAGGAAATCGAATTTTTATTTAGGAAATTTTAGATAGACTGCCTCCAATACCATTATGAGAGGGAGGTAGGAAACCGGAGTACCAGTAGAAAATCCTCGGTGACCTGAAATAGTCCCTTACCTAAGTCACATCAGCTGGCCCCTTGCGAGAATCGAACCCGCGACTTTCGGCATAGGAAATCGGGGACTAACCCACTGCGCCACGACGCCACCCTTAATAACATCATGAACGTTGAAACAACGCCTGTCTGGAAGCCGTCTTTGCACAGGTAAACGGGTGTGGCTAATGAAAACGAGCAAATCGATCTACACTTATCGCATTAGGGAGTAGTGGATTCGCACACAAGACACACAGTAACAGCGAGCCTTAACAACCCTCAGCAGCTATTACAAGAGAGAGAGAGAGAGAGAAAGAGAGAGAGAGAGAGAGAGAGAGAGAGAGAAAGAGGTGGGGGGGGGGGAATCTCCTATAAAAATCATAAAATGTCATGTCACGTGCATTGCCACTGTGTACCAAATATCACATGTCAGACCACGCCATGTCATGTCATATCACGCCATGTCATGTCACTTGTCACATACCCGCATTCCAAGACAAGTAATAAATAATCCTTATAAACGAAAGTATGTTTTGTACTTAGCCCTCTCGTCATGCGCCTTGCCTACCATTTCGTCCTTTAGTCGCCGCAAAAGAATCAACTCATTAAGTATCATACACGTTTTTCTTTAAAAGATCAATACCATCGGAATGAATCCTTTTGTGCTATAATCACTAAGCATGTAGTTTAATGTAATATAAATGTTTATAATTGGAACAAGAACTACTTGAACTTCCTCAAGACGACACCGACTTCCACTATAGGAGGCCATGAAATAAACTGTCGAACCTCATGATGCGTTGGAGCCTTTGTTTATTTGTAATATGTCATCCCCAAAACAACCAGCATCACAAACTACCTTAACGGCTGTCTAACACCGTGAAAAGGGTAGGAGGATTCCTCAGATCGGTGGTACACGTCCAAGCATCAACTGTGTAAAATCATTAAAAGGCATTTACTGTTCAAGATCATTATAATCCATAAAGCAATCAGATTGATTTCATTTTACAGACAATAGTTATTTTTAAATTCGCTGAATCACTATCACTCTAGAACGAACACATATATCCCATCGGCAATGCCTTCGGAGATTCTGCGCTGTACTCTATAGAGAACATTGAAGTTTGCACTGGAATTTTTTTTTTTAAACAAAATCTCCATGACAAATACAAAACGGATAAACTTTGGAAGAAAAAAATACCTCACCATTAAATAAAACAACTTCTCAAAAGGCAATCTCACTATAAAGAGCAATTGCGCAAAGTCATACATAAAACGGTTAAAGATTATGAAACGTTTTTTTTAAACCGCCTATTATTTCACATCACAGACTACCTTTATTATAAAGGTAACATATTTAAAACATCACGGGAAAAAGGACAGAAAAAAACACCTGATATCCAAACAGACCTTGCAAATACGAGGCCTATTATATCAACTGTTCAAGAGCGTCGTACGATTTGCGGTTGAACACCGTCAATTGTACCAACATTGCTATGAAAACAAATCAATAAACGTTTTGCCCTTAAAAACCACACACCAATAAAGAAAACAGTGTGTGTGTATGTGTGTGTGTTTTTTTTGTGTGTGTTGTGTGTGTGTGTGTGGGTGTGCGTTCTTCTCCAAAGCTGACAAGCGCTACTAAAAATTATTTCAGAACTCTGTACATCAGCTGAATTGCGATTGTATTTCTTCATTTCACCCTAATCACCATTTACAATACGAAACACAATAAACCTTTCTTTTGTTCGAACTACCACCACGAATGCATGAACACCATTCGTCAAACCCGACAATCACTGTCCCGATGTCATCAGGCAACTCGACGCCGCACATCTGAGATCACCACCAGCTTTTGGCCTTTGCACACACATCCTGTTTAACAATGGATGACCAACCGTTTAATGTATTTCTCACCATCCCGGCCCAGACCCCATCAGGCAGCCAAGGATCACGGCACTTTCAGGATCAGAAGCGGTTGGCGCCGGCTGCCATGCATTCTTCACTTCCAATCAATTCAACCAGATTGCCTACTACCGCTGATTGCGCATTAGCGCAGATTGTGGTTGCCACCGCCTACCTGTGAAC